>CATKRY010000220.1:0-153438 GCA_949775005.1 Orthosia gothica
CAGGCAACGGTGAAGGAAAACATCGTGAGGAAACCTAGACTTATATAGTGTAAGAGCTTAGAAAAACAAAGGAAAATAATAATAAAATATTTAATTAAAAATAAACTTATGCAGTACAATAAAATGTTAGGTAGGTCCTAAGCCGTCGGTGTCCGCCAGAAAAAAGAGAGCGCGAGCCTCGGTGCAATATGCGAGCTAGGCGAGCGGCCCGTGCGTTGCTATCTTCACAGTTGTCAACTTCATGACGGCTCTCGAGCGCCATCTATCGCCTTACAGTCGGCCTTCCTGAAACAGCTGCGCGCCCCGCGTAGCTCACGCCTCTTGATTTTGATGATGACACAGCTTTCTCACGAACACACGATTCGGCGACGACGCGGTGAGATTGGCATCTTCATGTCAGTTTGAACTGACTTCTGAATGTCAGTGCGATTGACGTCTGAATGTCAATTAGAACTGACGTCTGAATGTCAGCGTGATTGACGTCTTAATGTCAACTAGAACTGACGTCTTAATGTCAGCGTGATTGACGTCTTAATGTCAACTGAAACTGACGTCTGAATGTCAGTGTGATTGACGTCTGAATGTCAACTTGAACTGACGTCTGAATGTCAGTGTGATTGACGTCTTAATGTCAACTTGAACTGACGTCTGTATGTCAGTGCGTGGGCTTCTGAATGCCAACATAAACTGACTTAAAAATAAGCGGTCGACCGTGTCAGTATGACTAACTTCTTAATGTTTAAACAACCCAATCTAAATTAAAATCGATTGTGGTTATAATGATGGCTTATCCTTCAGGGTCCACATCATAAATGTCGTGTCACAATAGCCTTTAAAGGCATCGTCTTGCTCCTAAGGACGACACACGACTAATTATCAAAGAATACAACCTGTTAAGGCTAGATGTATTATTGAATTTAGGTTATGTTAACCCTTTACCAACGCCTCTGAAGGCTAGCGCTATTGAAACAAAGATCGATCATAAATATTGTTTAATATTAACAATTACTAAAATGGATCCATTTAACATTTTTTATTTTTTATTGTGCACTAATCAAATGAAATAAATCGTCCTGAACTATAATACTTTCGTAAATCTTTACTCAGAACTAGAATTATCTGACTCATCGGAATGATAACATTGGAAAAGCTTTAACTTATCCCTGGCCAAAATGTTTTCATAAAGTAGGCCACGGTTACGTGTACTCTTAATCACGTACCGATCATGAGGCAGGACCTTTACAATTTGATATGGCCCGTCAAAACGCGGCATAAGTTTACTACTGCTTAAACCCTTACAAATGATCTTTTTTTCGGCAAGAACTAAATCACCTATCTTAAAAGGTGCTTCGTAACGTCGTTTTTGATCATACTTTTCCTATGCCTGCTGAGACAATTTATCTGATCGGATGACAGCAACTTCCCTCGTCTAAATTTGGTGAACTATCGGGCACAACTATGTATATCGCCTACTATTCTAGGTCGAAACCCATACAGAAGTTCCAATGGAGCCTTACCCGTACTATTATTTATGTTAGAATTTAATCCTAACTGTACTTTAGATAATTTCTCCCAGTAATTATGGTCATCACCAACGTATCCTACAAGGGTGTCAAGTATAGTCCTATTAAAACGTTATATCTGACAATTCGTACTTGGACTAGCGACCGCCGTCATGACATGCTTTCTTTGCCTTTGAGTGCAATACTCTTTAAAGTCTTTGCAGCTAAAAGCTTTGCCTCGGTCGCTTATTATACGACTAGGAACACCAAAAGTTTTATTTAATTGGTCAAACGTCTGCAAAACATATTTACAACTGATGTCTTGATCACCTTTGATCCATGTAAATCTCGTGAAGGCATCTATTACCGCTAGAATGTGCATTTTGCCTAATGGGCTTTTACAGAACGAGACAAGATGGTCTACATGTACCGTGTGAAAAGGTACGGCCACCTTTTCAATTGGATGTAACAAGCCCACACTACGACCAGTTGTTTTTTTTAGCATATTGACACGATATAGAACCACGAGTGTACTTCTGGATAAACCGACGCATACCGTGAAACCAATACTTTGACTTTATGGCATTGTAAGTTTTATTAAAATTAATTAACGTTATCATGGAAACTTTTAACGAGATACCAACGTGATATTCGTGAAACGACTACATTTTGACCATTTCCAACTTTTCTAAATAATACACCATTCTCAAACAAGAAATCTTTAGCCTAGCTATTAGTTATGCCCTTCGCAACCTTAACCTTCAACTGCTCCACGAGGGTACGCAACGAGTCGTCATCCTGATGCACACATTCAATCGGATATTTTTCAACACATCGCATTACTGATTCCACAGGATTACGACTCAGCGCATCCATGTGAGCTATGGATTTGCCGGCACGACACTCAACAGTAAAATCGAGGCCTTGAACTTCAAGCCACCACCGGGCTATACGGGGAGACAAATCACGTTTGGTCCTTGTCCAGCGTATTCCGCTACAATCGGTTACTAGAATAAACTTTAAACCTGGCACGTATACCTTAAACTTGTTCAGGCTCATGACAACAGCCAACGTCTCTAGTTCGAAACAGTGATACCTTTTTTTCGACCGACGTAGTCTGACGACTCACATATGCGACTGACGTACCTGGTGTACGTTTCCAGGTACAGCAAATTTCATGAGCTGCATTGAGCTTATACATGAACGGCCTGACTTCGCCATCACACGTTTCATGCCCTAAATACTCTATACTTGAAACTAAGAAAGAACACTTGTCTAACCTGAGCGTCACAGAAGTATCCAGTATTTTCTCCAATACGGTTTTGAGACGGTGCAATGCATTATCATAATTTTCAGCGTAAACGAGAATATCATATAATTATGCTGTCACACATTGGAAACGTAAACAACTGAGAATATTGTCAATTGCGCGCTGAAAAACTGACAGTGCATTCACTTATCCAAAGCTCATACGCGTATACTGGTAGTGCCCATCCGGTGGCGGTGTTATGAATGCTGTATACTGTTTACTATCATCAGCAATTTGTATGCAATGATAGGCTGACATAATATCAAGACATGTGAAAACGCGTTGCTTGGATAACCGGTCTAACTGATCTTGTATTACGGGTAAAGGATACCGTTCCTTTTTAGTAATTTTATTTAATGCACGGTAATCCACGCACATGCGTACTTCACCATGCGACTTTTTGGGGACCAATATGACGGGACTGGCATATGAGGAATTTGATTCCTCCACTATTCCTTTACTCAATAAGTCTGATACAATATCATGGACTTTCTCCCGGTCTCCTAAAGACATTCGATACGGACGGTAATAAATAGGCTTCGTATCGGTTAATTCAATGTGCATTTGGACTGAACATTTTCCAATTTTATTTTCACTACCCGAAAAACAATCAGAATATTCGTGCAGTAAAGATTCTAGGTCATTCACGACTTTTGGTTTCAGGTAATCACCTATTTTGTATTTATTATTATCGTCCGTGACCGTTATCGTCGCTCGCGCCACGCATCGGTTGCGCGGTAGTTTTATGACCTCATTACTAATATTAATTATGTTTATGACAACTTTGCCATCAATAACCTCGGTGTTGCATTCTGGAATAACACACTCCGCCCTCGAAGTATTATATTCAGTAGCACGCAGTGTAATCGAACCAGAGACAAAATCAAAACAAGATAATAGTATTTTATTTACACCGGGTTGCAAAATTACTTCGTCATCCGAAACCAACTTGACGCGCTCAACTTCACTATATGCACTGGCAGGTCGTTCGAGAAATTGATTTACATTAAATATCTTTAAAGATGTCGTTGTTTTAATCACATATACGGTGGAATGCTCTGTCAAAGGCTGGCCTATTATAGTGCCAATCTCTGGAGCAGAGTCTGGTATTATGAAAGCCATACAAGTAGCCTCTTCAACTTTAATTTTAACAACTACCCCGCCGACCGGATTAATTTTTGAGCCACCAAAACCGGACAAAACAATATTTTCGCAAGGATTCGCTTCTAATTTTTATCAATTGGCTACTATCGTGACGCAAGCGCTTTCAAAATCAATTATACTTTCGTTGCTTCGTCCTTCGAGATTAGATTACATTGTAGTAATACGCCTAGGTACCGCCTTTCATCCACTAAGTTTTTTTTTTTTTTTTTTTTTTTTTTTGTGGGTATTTTGTATTCCTATTCGTTCTGCTTGTACTGTCACTCATTCGCGTTTTAGTGTGTCGCCGATCACCACATTATTTTATCTGTGTCGTTAAAAAAGTGCAAAAAGTTGCCGAAACGTAGTCACAATAACGACGACAGTGATTATTTAAGAAGGAAACTGCGGAAACTCAAAAGCAAAATGAAGAAACACGACCAACGGACGCGTGTTCAAATTTGTTCCGGAAACAATAGCTCGTTGGTGAATGTTATTATATCGCCAGTGCTATCGGATCATGAAGGTAAGCTGAAGTGCTATCTTAACGAGATTACAATAAATAAAAGATATTGTGAATAGTTTTTGGGACTATATCCGTATCATAATTTGAAATACCATCATATTCCAAATAGTGTTGTGGACATCTTATGGGGGTGTTACCTTCACACAATTTGGGATTCCCAATTCATTGGGAAAAATATATGTACCCTTTAGGTGCCTATTAGTGATTGTGTACATTTGAAAGGAATGTTACCTTCACATTATTTATGTTACCTTCACACAATTTGGGATTCCCAATTCATTGGGAAAAATATATGTACCCTTTAGGTGCCTATTAGTGATTGTGTACATTTGAAAGGAATGTTACCTTCACATTATTTATGTTACCTTCACACAATTTGCGATTCCCAATACATTGGGAAAAATATAAGTACCTTTTAGGTGCCTATTAGTGTTTGTGTACATTTGAAAGGAATGTTACCTTCACATTATTTAATTTTATTAGATCATGAACTCATGACCTACTTACAAATAGTTACGTAGGAATTTAATACGTATGGAAATAGTGTTGTGGGTAGTTTTTTAGGACTACCACCGCTCTAAAATTTATTAATAACTAGGTAGATACCTATCTACCTAGGTACCTACATGTGTAATGATCACGTCATACCTGTCATTTAAATTCATAATCTGGATATTGAAATGATAAACTCGGTTTTGTGGATAGTTATAAGGACTATCACCGCGCTATTTTTATTTGATAATTACCTACACCTGGTACGAGTAATTATTAATTTCCAGATGAGATGGAACTTCAGCCTTAAATCGAGTCAATCCCGATTATTGACGTAGAAGAGCCCCAACCGGGTACGTCCATTGCAATCACATAGGTCCCTGCTATGGATGCGGTACAGACAGTGCAGTCGCCATTGCCCGCTGAAGCAGCGCTCGATAACCCTGAACCTGAGCTGGATGAAGAGATTCTGAATCTCTTGGGTGAAAAATAAAAGATCAGTACAAAAAAAAAATGGACCGGATATTAGGAGCTGTGGGAAAACATCTTGTTCCAAAAAAAGACGCACCGAAGTTAAACCCCGAAATAAAGGCTGCTTTATCGGAAATGCTTCTCAAAAATGACAAAGCATTGGAGAACAAACAGGTGCAGGTTGCAGCAAGCATATCGTGCATAAGTGAAGCTCTCAATGTTTTGTTCTCTTCAGAACATAAAAACCAGACAGTAATAAAATTACTGATCGAAGCCGGTCGACTGTTGTGCGATTCACAGCGAATCCATGACGAGACGTAGTTTTATATGATCGACAATCCAAAAAGATATTAAAGATCAAATGTTTAACACTGAAATCGATAATTTCTTGTATGGCGAACAGCTGGCAGTTACACTCAGGGCGGCAAACGCCGCATCAAGATCAGGCGCTGAAATAAAAATAAACACACCGGTCAGAAGATCTGCGCTAGCACAGAGACCGAGACATGCCCCTGCACAGCCTTTAAACCAGAGGCCTCCGTTCCCTATGGGCCGACGAACGGGGACAGCAAGGAGGCCTGAGCCGGCGCCGCACCCGTGGCAGCAGCAACCGCTACCATCGGCCCACCGCAGCCGTGCTCGCAGCAGCGCCCCGCACCGCGGGCGCTAGAGACGGTACGTTCAGCAAGACAATTGTCCTATTGTTATAACATTTGATAACCAAAGATACAAGATACCGTTTACTAAACCGGTTTATCAGTCACACGAACCTAGTTCACATACATAGTCTTCTTCTAAAGTCCTTCAATACAGGATGGCCATAACTGATCTTATAAACAGTGGAGCTATTTCACATTGCAAACCATGTGAAATTGTGAAGGACAGTGCTTCTCTAGTTATTTCCTCATTAAAAAACCCAACGGTAAAAACAGATTACTACTAAAGTTAAAGTCCTTAAACAAGCACATAATAACAGAACATCTTAAATTGAAGAACAACATTAAAATATGTTTCGAAGAACAGTTTCATGGTCACCCTGGATTTAAAATATACGTATTTTCTTGTCTCAAAACATCCGACCTGCCGAAAGTACCTACGATTTAAGTACCTACGTAGTACGTCGGTAAAACTTACCAATTTAACGTATTACCGTTTGGCCTAAATACAGCTCCATTTGTTATTACAAAATTATAAAAACCGGTCATTTGTTTGCTGAGATCATTATTATTATTTTCTATTTGTCATCTATTTATTTAGATGACATTTGTATTATTTGTAAAGATTATCAATTTTGCCTAGAAAACATTTTACAAACAAAGAGTCTTTAGGTTTTTATTATTAAAATTGAAAAGAGCTGTATCGTTCCGAGTAAAATTTGAAAATACCTTGGCTTCGTGATAAATACGAAAAGATTTCATGTCAGCCTTATAACTTAAGAAAAAAGACATTTAATAAAACAAGAATTACAATCGTTTCAACTCAAATCTTCTGCTGCTGCAACGCTGTAAACTATGACATTTTGCACGCTTGGTAGACCTCCTTACTTCATCATGCCCCGCGATTCAGTACGGTTGGCTTTATACCAAGCAAATGGAAAGATGCAAATACCTTGCATTGTGACAAACAAGTAGTTACAATAGCCACATGTGACTACCACAGTATTTGCAGAACGATTTTTCCTGGTGGTTAAAATCGATTGATGACCCTGTCAATCCCATAAGACAAGACACCTACTAGCTAGAAATATTTTCATATGATAGCAAAAAAGGGTGGGAGGCAGCATGCGGTAAGGAGACCGCTAGTGGCCAGTGGAGTAGTTCAGAGTGTACCAAACATAAATTATCTAGAACTTCTTGCAGCTTTCTTGGGCTTACAAATATTTGCAAAAAAAAAAAAAAAAACCTTTTCGCATCTAGAATAAATAATAAATGTGAAAATATATCTCATGAAACAGAGACCCACAAGCATTCGCTGTGAATGCTTTTACTTAGAATTGGACAGATCTTTCTTTTACGCATTCCCTCCTTTTTTCGATTATTTTAAAAGTATTAAGAAAAATAATAACCGATCAGGGCGAGGATATTGTAGTGGTCCCGTTTTGGCCCACGCAACCTTGGTTTCTACTTTATCAAAAACTTCGCCGTTCCGAAGTGATTACACCCTCTGATAATGTGTTGTTGTCTATTTCCAACAGTCTCCCCAAGCTCACGTTGATTGCAGGGAAGTTATCAGGACGGCACTACGGGACAGTAGAGTACCACCGTCAGCTTTAGGTGTTATGATAGCTTCCTTGTTTAACAACACAATTTAACAATACGACATTGCTATTCGACGTTGGGTGAACTTATGTAAAACTCACAATATTGTTGTACGCGATTGACGCCTCGTCAATTCCGATGGTTATTTATTTTCTCACTGATTTATTTAATTCCGGCTTACAATACGGATCATTAAACAGTAATCGCACTGCTCTGTCTTTGATCTTAGATTCGAGAGTGGGGTCTGATGACCACGTTATTAGGCTATTCAAAGGTTTCTACAGACGTCGTCCTCTAGTCCCTAATTAAAATATCACCTGGGAGCCCTCAATAGTTCTAGATTATTTATCAAAATTGTACCCAAATAGTGTTTTAAGTTTGGATCAATTGACCAAAAAGACTGCAACTTTGCTCACGCTAATAACGGCCCACAGAGTGTAGACTATCGGAAAAATTACGGTGGATATTTTACCTGTTAATTAACTGCATATTTTAATAAAAAATAAAAACCGATTAATAATGACATCTCGCCCCAGGGCAGTTCAACCATGTCTAAATATTCCGTATTATAAAGACCGACCTAAAATTTGTCCGATTGAAGCGTTGGTAGCTTACATAGACCAAGTCTTCGAGTAAATTCCGGTAGTCTATTCTTTGGTATTAAAAAACCTCACAAACAAGTATCTACAAATACCATCAGCTGGTGAATAAAAGAGATGGTACTAACAGTTAGCCGAAATGATACCTCAATATTTTCTGCCCACTCCACCAGACACGCAGCCTTGGCCGCTCACAGAGCTGGCGTCAATATTGACACAATACGAAAAACAGCTACGTGGAGTGGCAGTTCCGATGTCTTCGCTAGAAATTTTAGAGATTTTCTATGTGAACAATCTGATCAATTTGCTTTATCAATCCTAACCTCTGATTAATGCATTTTGTTTGAATATAATAGAAATTTAATTACTTTAAATTAGTTACCCACAATCAATGTAAAGTTTAGTTTAATGAAAACAATAAGTGTATTGTTTGATTATTATATTAAGAGTACCTAGTGTATTTTAATATTTCACCATCTTTCAAAATCTACAATGTAATCTAATCTCGAAGGACGAAGCAACGAAAGTATAATTGGAGATTAAACGAACTTACCTAAAGTGAAGTTCTATCCAAATTATACGAGTTGCTTCGTCCGAAGAGATTAGTTCCCTCCCAACCCCGTAAAGTAAAGTGAAATATTAAAAAGGTTCCAGGCTTTCAACTAAATGAGTGACAGTACAAGCAGAACGAATAGGAATACAAAATACCCACAAAAAAAAAAAAAAAAAAAAAACTTAGTGGATGAAAGGCGGTACCTAGGCGTATTACTACAATGTAATCTAATCTCTTCGGACGAAGCAACTCGTATAATTTGGATAGAACTTCACTTTAGGTAAGTTCGTTTAATCTCCAATAAAACCGTATACAGAAATCATTAATTTTTACGGTGTAATATTTCGAACTACCCGACGCATCAGTGATTACGCGTAATATATCTCATTGTTTGTCATTTTCTTTGTTAGAAAGTGTACGACAATTTTATTACGGGATCGGTCAATGTGGCGACGCCTGGGAGAGGCCTATGTCCAGCAGTGGACGTCTTTCGGCTGAAATGGTGGTGGTGGTACGACAATTTTTAAGTTTAAGATTTTGGATAAACGTTGTTTCCAATTTAACCGATTTAAGTTGACGTCGTTAAGTTGATCATACCAACGCCGCGCATAGCTTTTTAGTTTAGAGGAACAATTAAATATAGCAGTTTGTTCGTCCCAACCGTACATGTTTGAAATACCCTCAACTTTTCTAACCAATTGTGCCATTGTAATAAAAGAAGTAAGAGGATCGAATTCCGGTATTGGCTGACTTGTCGCTACGACCGACATATTTTAAGGAATTCGAGCACGACGGATGAATATTGTGATGGACTGGCAGTAGTAGCTTCAAACAACGGAACTATCACCGATGTCGATTGCATGGCAGTTTCAGAATGTACTTCACGACAGGTACCTCCAACGCAAGGATCCTTTGCTACAGTGTGTGCCTGCGGGGACCCGTTTCCAGCACGCGCTAATGGAATTTCGTTTGGTACTGGTGGCAATCGGTTCACGAAGGGTACCGCGGGTAGTGACGGCGGCGTATAGGAACGCTCACCAGATTGGGCATCTGCGTCCTTATTTGCCCTATTCGACGCGGCGCCAGAACTACTCTCGGATGCGGGTATCACGCTAACTCTGCCTTGCAAGAGTGGGTTTTCCAATAATACTACGCGTTCTAGTAATCTACGTGTAGTTATATCTTTGACTAGATGGCGACGAAAGATTTTTCATTTTCGCTGTCGTCCATATTTTTACGTTTACTTTTTTTTATGGTGTCGCATTATTATAGAATAATCACAAGAAGCAATAGATAGGGTACACAGTCAAGTGAAATGCAATTGTAAAATAATTTCAAGCAATAGTCAAACTCGGTACTTGATCAGGATACACTCAGTTATTATTTAAAAACACTTACGTGGGCTGCAATGGTTCAATCCTACTTCTGAGCTGTAAGAGCTCAGAAAAACAAAGGAAAATAATAATAAAATATTTAATTAAAAATAAACTTATGCAGTACAATAAAATGTTAGGTAGGTCCTAAGCCGTCGGTGTCCGCCAGAAAGAAGAGAGCGCGAGCCTCGGTGAAATATGCGAGCTAGGCGAGCGGCCCGTGCGTTGCTATCTTCACAGTTGTCAACTTCATGACGGCTCTCGAGCGCCATCTATCGCCTTACAATAGTTAATGTAAGTCTGAAATAGCCAAGTCAGTGGTCTGTGGGGTTCCCAGAGGTGGCTTAATTAACTCTGACACCAGAGGTTCACCATCCTCACATGAAAAGAAGAAGAAGCAGACTGCTGCTAAACTTTTATAACCCCCCCAGTAGTCGAGTACTTAAAATCTTTTTACATGTTTATCTGATATATTTCTTCCCAAATCAAGCTAGATACCCATTTCATCACAAACAAAAGCACACAATAAGTAATCTCAATAAACTTAAACAGAAATCCTTCAAATAATCCATTATTGAAGCCATTATTTTTATAAAAGTTTAATTATTTAATACAGCATTCTTAACGCTGGCAATAATGAGCGAAAACGTCGGTTAAATGAGATCAGGCTAAGCCTATCCCATTTAGGAAAAATAAAGAGCTTTGCATGATATCCACGTGGAAATATTTTAAGTCGGATATCGGATAAAAATGGGGAACGATAGATCTAATTTATTAGTTGGCTTTAAATGATTTTATGAGCTTAGTAGATTTGAAGAGCTCAATCTGCCTAGCCTAGCTTTATTTCTCCATAAATGCATTATTTTGATCTAAAAATTGCTTAAGCTAGTGCTTCAGAGTGAAAAACCCTGACTTCTAAACTAGGTTTATGTACCTGTATCGTAGAAGCCACTGTCCTATCGTAGAGGCCCATTGTGAGTGACCACGTCTCAGAGCCTTAGGTTATCACTGGCAACACACACTGGTCATAGACTTTCGTCTTGAGACACTGAGGTAAGTTTGACGAGAAGATACCGCAATATTGTCAAGGGGTTCCGTATTATGCAGATACTTAGTTGAGGACGTCAATTTTAAGGGGCATTGCACCCAGATAGACGGCAAGCCGACCTTAATAAAATAAGAAAAAGGACAGGTCGATTGGTTTATTAACCACATCGATCGACACGCACACGAACTGCCACGATGCGGATCGGTAAGCATACATGTCAATAGTGGAGCGACGATCTCCGCAAGTGCTGGTAGCAGCTTTATCAGAGAAGTCGAAAATCGTGATGACGAGCGATTATAGTGGCCTATGTCCAGCAGTGGACTGCTATAGGCTGATGATGATGACGTTAAGTTATTACTAATAGTGCTAACACGCGTCCGGATTCGGTACGGAGCAGACCATACCCGATGTGAACACAAGCGGACCGAGACGGACTCAATTAATAATAATAATGTCCGGTGGACCACTCTACACACGCTCGGTTATGGTACGGCCGGACTAACTCCGCCCACAAATCCGTGGCGCGGCCGGACCAAATCCGAACGTTAACACACGTTCGGATTTGGTCCTATTATACGTCAGGGTTTGGGGACAGTACTTCTCGTATGACTTTTAACTAAAAGGCTCGCGTTAATCTTCAGAGAGTTAATATATTATTTGTTATATATTATTAGACTGTTTATTGAGATATCTACAGGCTATAGTAAAAGCCACGTTGGCACGGTTTATTAATAACTTGGTAGTTGAATCTTTTTACCAAACAGAAAAAAAATGTTTTTAATAGGGTTGTTTCCTGGGTAGAAAAATGATAATTCTATTTATATTCTCCGTCAATGAAATTACTACTACTAATATTGGACTGGTATTTTTTGCTACATCAAATAAATAAAAACTGTCAAAGATAAAGCGCATCAAAGATCAGGCGTGGGCGCTTGTGACGTCACTTTGTCAGTATAAAGTGTATCTCACCGTGACGTCACACGATATTTCGTTTACGTCACACATCGTCGTCGTTAATTTTGTTTACGTGGCAAAAGAAAAAATACGTGTACCAATATTTGTAGTTTATCTAACTGACGGACTAAATACGTGTACCAATATTTGTAGTTTATCTAACTGACGGACTAAATAGATATTTTTCGTCTGCTACCCTATTGATTTTTTGTGTATATTTAATTAACAGCATTTTTCTTTATTTCTAACTAGCGGACGCCTCGCGTTTTCACCCGCGTAGATCCCGTTTCCGTGAGAATACAGGGATAAAAAGTAGCCTATGTCACCCGGGGATAGTGTAGCTTCACAACGCTGAAATATTTTATGAAATCGGTCCAGTTGTTTTTAAGTTTATTCGTTACATACAAAATAACAAATCTTTAATCTTTATAATATTAGTATAGACTAGCTGACCCCCGGGGCTTCGCTTCCGTCAACTGGCTACCTACACTGCCTACCCTACTTACCTACAAATATGTATTTATCATCAATAATTTTCTCAGCGCACTCTAAAGAATGAATTTTATAGGCAACATTTTGCTACCTTGGGTTACATTATTTCAATTTTCATAAGGATCTCTAATTATTTTGAAAATATGTTATAGTCTATGACACTCAGGAATAATGTAGCTACTAAGTCTACTGGTGAAAGAATTTTCAAAATCTGTTCAGTAGATCTCGAGATTACCCCTTACAACGTCACAAAATTTACCTCTTTATAATATTAGTATAGATATAGGTAAAAGAAGTCGTTTAAAAACGGGCTATCAAAATATTTTTCTGTCACGTTATTTATTTTGTAATAATTCTCCTTTCCAGCGTAAACTGGTCAAACGAAGGCGAGTTATACCGCGCAGTGGAACTGTCCCGCGCGGTCACGTCCCTCTCGCAGCCACAACTGCGGGCTTCAATACGAGGCGCCCCCCTCCCGACGCCGCGCCGGCCGCTGGGCGCGCCTATCGTGCGCTCGCGTAGTACTGACATGGTGGCGCTAGCGACGCCGGATGACCCCAGGCCTCCGCCTAGGAACGCCTTTACGAGACAGAAGCCTCTGACTGAAGGTCGGTATTTTTTACCCCCGACAGAAAAAGAGGTGTGTTATAAGTTTGACGTGTGTTGATGTGTATCTGTGTGTCTGTCTGTGGCATCATAGCTCCTAAACGGATGAACCGATGTTGATTTAGTTTGTTGTGTTTGATAGGTGATTTTGTTGAGAGTGTTTTTAGCTATGTTTGAATAAAATCGGTTCAGCCGTTCAAAAGTTATGGGCGTTTTACTATTTGAATCGGGGTGTTTTCGCAAGATAAATATGTCGGGGGTTTTTAAAATTTTAAGTTTTTCTTGTTGATATTACATCGGTATTGAACTCCCCCTTTATTTTAAATTTAATTTAATTCTCAACACCTGTCAGTTACAAAAAACCAGTTTTTCAAACTAAGATACAAAGATTGCACTAGAAAACTAGGCATTCTGGCCTCGTGTTTCTAACTAACTGTACGAGCATCGCCACATGATATAACTTGTTTTAGTTTTTACCTGAACAAGCAGTCGCTAATTCACCGATTATTTATGTACATTCGCTGACTAGGCTATTACGCCCGCCACAACTCACCTACTTTAGGTATTATATAATTTATTGTTTTGCCTATTAAACTGTCAATCATTAACGGACACATAGCAGTGATTTTATTTCCTGTACACATCCCGTGTGATTCGTCCATCTACATTCTACATCTCAGTGTGCGGAGCTATTGCCCGTACATTTTTGGTCCTTCGAGCCGGATCGCCACTACTGGAGCAAACAGTCCTACAAGTTGCACAGGTACGAAGTGTTTCTTCTACTGACGATAGCGAATCGGTTTGACTGGTCTTCCACAAGCGGATCGCCCCAGTCAGATTGAGAAGGCGCACAATATCGTACAGAGACTCCTTCGGACGGCGATTGCCACAGGAAACATCAACAGTTGGTGGTTCGGGAACAACAATACACAACAAATTCAACAGTGAAGTCAACAGGTCTAACGTCCGTCAACAATACGCATACATACCCGTATAACAATTATGGACGCTAGACAACAAGAACTTCTCAAGCGGCAGGGTATCATCGCAGAGGGCATTCGGAAAATTGGTGTCAACTTGGTAAAAGATGGCCCTGACCGCAAAACCACAACATACATCCGGGGTAGACTGGATACCCTCCAGGCGCACTGGAACGAGCTCGAGATGAACCATGGCGTGTTTCAGGGCGCCACGGACCGGACCGATGTATACTACAGTACAAAGGTGTACGACAGAGTCAAGGCGGAATACTCAAGTATACAACATAAGCTGCAAGCATGGTCTACCAGCACTGCGGAACCCGCGTGCTACCAAGCGAGCAAAAACACTGGAGTCCTTTCAAAATCAGACGAGCTCAAAAACTCAGCAAGCAACTAACTTCAGAGCCTTCTCCCGGTTCACCAGCAACTTGTGCACTGCTGACATTATTGAGAAATGGGATATAGAAGACAAGCTCCGGACCCTCGAATCTCGATGGAGGGTGATTGACGAAGTACACTGGCAGCTTGACAACATTCTCGTCGGTAGCGACGTTAACTACGAGCTTGAGTTTTCGAAGTATGAAGAAACGTACGAGTGCACAAAGCGAGATCTTAACCGCAAGCTCAACCTCGCTGTCCAACAACGGGACAATGCACCGAGGATCGAAATACCAACATTCTCTGGTAATTACACACAATGGCCGACATTCTTCGATCTATATGTTGCGGCCATTCACAACAACCCGTCCCTCTCGAAGGGGCAGAAGATGCAGCACCTGAAAGGGAAGCTGAAAGGGGAGGCTGAACGCCTTGTGCAACATTTGACTGTTTCCGAAAGCAACTACGACTCCTGCTGGGAAATCTTCCACCATAGGTACAATAACTTACAGCTTCTCTTCACCAAACAAATGCAAGTTTTGATGAGTCAACATACGATTCAACATCAAAACGCTTACGACTTGAAGCGCCTACACGACACCAGTCTTGAAACCGTGCACGCGTTGCGTAACTTGGGCATCGACACGACATCATGGGACCCGATTTTGGTGCACATTCTGGCCGGAAAACTGGACACTCAGACCTACTCTGACTACATGGAGGCGAGGAAAAGTCCAAGAGGGCTTCCCAATTTCAAAGAATTCATCCAGTTCATCGAAGGGAAGTTCACGGCGCTAGAATCAGTGGTGAAGAAAACAAGCAAACCAAATAAGCAAACACATGCCGACGTCTTCACAAACACAGGCAGCTCGACTACAGCAGCACAAAGGGATGCGTACAACAGATACAGACGCTACCCCAAAGCAAACCATACAAGCTCCGACAGGAATTGTCCTGTATGCAAAGCAAGTCACATTTCGCTCCACTGTAAAGCGTTTCAAGAGATGACGCCAGACATAAAAAAACTGCATGTATCCGCACAACGGAAAGAAATGCAACTCGCAAAAAAGATGCAAGGTGTGTAACGGCGCACACCACACAACGCTACATGACCTAACACGTGATACTACGTCAGCGACACTGTCGTCAAGTCAACTGACCGACAACGTGACTGACCGCAACTCGCAGCGAAAAACTAATCACGTGTCAGGATTTTTTTTCAACTTTCAACAAAAAGACTTGAAGACGGGCGATACGAAGTTAGAATCCCCATGAAGACCAACTTCGAACAAAATTTGGGACAATCAAAGCCTCAAGCAGTCGCGCAATTCAAGCAGTTGGAAAAACGTTGGGCTAGAGACGAAAACCTCGCTTCAAGTTACAAGGCTTTCATCGACGAATACAAAGCTTTACAACATATGAAAAAGTGCACAGAGCCGGACACACCGAGCTGTTTCCTGCCCCATCATGGAGTAATGAGTCCAGACTCAACGACAACCAAGCTCCGAGTGGTTTTCAATGCATCAGCAACCACCAGCACGGGACACAGTCTAAGCCAATTGGTGGAATGCGGGCCTAACTTACAACAAGACTTACAAGCGATGATTCTACGATAGAGGGCATTTGAATACGTGTATACAGCGGATATCGAGAAATTCTACAGACAAATACGTGTTCAGGAAAAAGACCAACACTTGCAAAAAATCGTGTAGAGGGATTCAGTCACAGAACCGTTACAAGAGGTACAACTGACAACAGTAACATATGGCACCAAGTCCGCACCCTTCCTTGCAATGCGAACCATAAAGCAATTAGTCAAGGATGACGGCGCGCAGTACCCTTTGGCGGCGGCTATTCTCTCCAACCAACTATACATGGACGACTTACTAGGCGGATTTCACGACTTCATAACAGCACAGAAAGCTCAATATGAACTAATAACAATGCTGAAAGGTGGTGGGTTCAACTTACGAAAGTGGGCTAGCAACAAAACGCGCCTACTCGAAGGCTTGTTAGATGAATTGTAAGCCAAAAAATATTCGACTTTAAGGACGCAGACACAAACGAAACGCTAGGCATCACTTGGA
Source organism: Orthosia gothica (assembly GCA_949775005.1). Lineage (NCBI taxonomy): Eukaryota > Metazoa > Arthropoda > Insecta > Lepidoptera > Noctuidae > Orthosia > Orthosia gothica. The sequence goes on from CATKRY010000220.1 coordinate 16,769, forward strand.
ACCCGCGCACGGATCAATTTACATACCAACAAATATCACTCTGCAACAAACGTGATGTCAACACAAAACGCACACTACTGTCGGATATATCAAAACTGTATGATCCACTTGGCTGGGTATCACCAATTACAGTGAAAGCCAAGCTAATCTTTCAACATGCATGGTCGACAACAACGAGCTGGGATCAACTCCCAACAAATATACAGCAAGAATGGGAGCAATTCCGCAATCAGCTCGCGCACATTCACGACATATCCATATCACGCTGTGAATAATTTGGCGATGAAATAGCGCACCTACACAAACATAACAAGGTACGGGCCACAAGCAAACTGTTGAGTCTGAGCCCAATGCTAGACGACCACGGCATCCTTCGAGTGAGAGGAAGACTTGATCATGCCAAGTTAAAGGACTCAAAAAAACATCCAATAATTTTACCAAACAACCACAAGCTATCAGAACTCTTGATTGACCAAGCCCACATGAATACTCTCCACGGCGGTGCCAGGCTTACATTGGGACACCTTCGTAACAAGTATTGGATACTAGGCGGCATGAAAACATTCAAGAAGCAACTAAACAAATGTGTCACCTGTCATCGCTATAAAACGCAACGCAGCAATCAGCAAATGGCAGACTTACCAACACCTCGAGTTACACCTTCACGACCATTCACACACACAGGCGTGGATTTCACGGGACACGTTGAAATAAAGGCTAACAAAGGTCGCGGCATTAAAACAGCTAAGGCCTACATCGCAATTTTCATTTGCCTATGCACAAAAGCCATCCATCTTGAACTGGTGTCCGATCTCAGCACTGCAACATTCCTCGCAGCATTGAAGTGGCTATGCTCTCGACGAGGAACGCCAAAACATATCTTTAGTGACAACGGAACTTTGTCGGAGCAGCAAGAGCACTAGCCAAAGAACGCCAGGAGGCAATGCAACTTCTCGTCAACGACGACCTGATCAACAGCATTTCCGAGAGTGGCATTGAATGGCACTTTAACGCACCATCTTGGCCAACAGCGGGAGGATTATGGGAAGCTGCAGTAAAGAGCATGAAACACCACCTTAAACGCGTGCTTGGTGAACAAAAGCTTACGTACGAAGAGTTTACTACCTTGCTAGTACAAATTGAAGCCTGTCTCAACTCGAGGCCATTAGTCGCTCTAACCAATGACCTCGACGACATCGATTACCTGACACCAGGCCACTTTTTAGTCGGTGGACCAGTACTGGCACCTCCGATGACATCAGAGGCCGATAACAGCTAGTTAACGTTACGATGGCGCTTGACAGAAAACATGTACAAGTAATTTTGGAGGAAATGGTCCAACGATTACCTACAAACGTTACAATTACGAGGAAAATGGCAAACCCCAACACACAACATTGCAGTGGATGATGTCGTCCTTATAAAGGAAGAACAAGTAGCTCCAGCCCGATGGTTATTAGGGCGAGTTATAGAGACGCACCCTGGACCAGATAATTTAGTACGAGTCGTCACGCTCAAAACTGAATCCAACATAATGATGAGACCCGTAACAAAATTGTCCCGGTTACCCATTGAAACAGGGAATAATACCGAAAACAAATCAATGCAACCCTCGGACAATAAACAACCAGAGGCAACTTCCTCAACATTACAACGACAACGTCGGATGAGCCCTAAACAGGAACGGAAGGGTGTTTGTACCTAAACACGTTACTAGTACTCATGGTTACGTGTGTGACACCGTCCACACAACAACTCGTCAATGTAACAGCCCTAGACCCTACCCGTCTTGTATACTTTGATAAAGCCGCCGACTTACAGATAATACAAGATGAATGGAGACTGGTGGTGTACTACAATATGTCGACTTACTGGAAAAGCGTTTCTGCCGTTGAACAATACGTCCAGCAACTACACGGACTTTGTCAACGAAATATAGCCTACTTGACTAGATCCACACAACTCGAACACGAACTAAACGAGCTCAAACACTACAACGAAGTACTACAATCAGACCATGGAAGACGCAGTAAGCGAGATCTCATAAACGGAATTGGGAACATTGCCAACTCTCTCTTTGGTGTCCTCGATGACAAATTTGCCGAAAAATACAACAACGACATCAAACTACTGCACAGCAATGAAGACCACTTGTTCAATCTGTACAAACAACATACTTCAATAATCGAAGGGGAATACAACCTCCTGAAAAGGAACGAACAAGTAATGAACCGTCAGCTCATCGTCATCAACAAAAGCCTCAGAGACTCGCTGCAACAACTGAAAACCTAACAAAACCAAACTACTTTCCTTACTGCTACTGCACTTGCCGCAAACATGATGGTGGCCAACTTGCGGAGAATACAAGATATGTTGATCAATCTAGTTACAGATCTTCGCCACGGCAAAGTCGACACTCACTTGCTGAAACCCGATGCATTCGAAAAACAGTTGAACATCATATCAGGACAAGTACCAAAAGGATTATCCCTACCCTGTTCAAACAAGTTCAAGTGTATCCGGGAAATGTATAAACTAGCAAGTGTACAAGGAAAACTAACCGAAAATTTTATCCTTTTTGAAGTAAAAATCCCGTTAGTAGCAGACGAACAATATGAACTAACCGAAGTCATTCCAATCCGCAACATAAAGGGAGTCTCCATGGTTAACATAATACCAACAACTAAATACATAGCCGTTAACTTGAAAATGGACATGATGATAACACTATCAACAACATCTTTCATCATGCACACAAGTAAACACAAATCAGCTGTTGCTATGTAACCTTGACTTACCTATATATGGAATAAAAACAGCCACAAAAATGTGCGAAGCAGACATAATTAACAATCGAGGAATATCAAATTGCCGCACTGAGGTGTCAAGTTGCAGCAATGAATGGAAAAAGCTACACAGTAAGGGGGCTTGGCTATTTACGTGTTGCGAGGAATGCGCTATGCGCATTTTCTGTCCAGCTGGAATTACGTCACAGACACTACAAAATACAGGCATAATCACTTTAGCGACAGGTTGCATAATGCGCGGCGATAGACACCTAATTCATTCGCACTACAATATGCAAAGCACAATAGAATTAGGCAATGAGCAAGAGATCTACATACCAGAGATAAACCTTAACGAACTATTAACAAGCAATAGTCAAATTACAAACATAACTAACATGGAAATGGAAACACATGAAGAACAACTAAAGGATCTTAAGAGAAAAATTGAGCTGGTTAAAAAACAACAGGACTTCTGTAAGAAAGTATTTTACTTGCTTACTCACCAACTAGCTCAAGTATGGGTGATCAGCATGAGACTATGTAGGGTATGGTTTCGCATGAAGTTGACTGACGTAAAAGTCACACAGTTTGGTCAACTAATTTAATTCTTGAACATACAATCCGTCATCACAATTTCTTGAGGTTAAACAAGTACAATGAAACTTACTTTTATTTGGGATACAATTTACCCATTATTTCCAATACCGGAGGTATGATGTCTCAAGCAGTATCATTCGCCTGTGAAGGTTTAATCAAGCCTCGTGCAAGCTAAAATGTCATTTGTGTTCGATACCAGATGATGGAGCTCAGATACTGTTTTCTTCAGGAATTGTAGTCATATGTGTAGATGTAGTTATATAGTTAGTTGACTATTTACTTATTTATATTGGTAATAATAAAAATTAATCCTAGGGTGCCCTGCCAAGGAGAAGAGAAATGCATGATGAGTATCACACACGCACATGTTTTCACAAGTATGGATTTTAGTTAAATTCAACATTATACTTACAGCGAATGCTGACACATTATGAATATTTATATTTAGGGCTTGTTCCCTGCCGCCTGCGAGACATTTTATTTGTTTTATGAACTCTTAATGGGATGAAAAGTTTACAGGTGTACTTCGCTTAGTAACTCCAATAAAAAAGAAATGTCATTCTTGTCAGTCATAGACATTGAAGTTTAACCAAAGACTTTATACGTATTTCTTACTACTAGACTGTGTACCAAAAAATTTTGTATAGCTAAAATGAAATCTATTACCATACATCTAGGTTAGCTATTCCCTTTTATGCGGTAGCTAACCAAAAGCGGTCCTGAGCGAGAGGGTGCCCGCTGGTAGTGTGTCCTTGTATGACATCTTGCCAGCTCAACTAATCATTGGGTTTGGTAGAAATGGTAGAAAATTTTATATTTTCTTTTTTATGTAATACCAAAACGAACGAATAAAAAATATATTTAAATACGTTTCAAAGTCTATGAAACTTTAAAGCGTATTTAAATATTTTTACAGTTCCTTTAATTAATCAATTCGTTGTATTTAAAAAATAATTCATTAATACTGAGTAAGAGTAGTACTTTTAAATGTTTGGGCCTGGTAATACTAAATGTAGGACCACCAGGTTTGTGTAGTTTTTGGCGGGTTTTGTTCGAGTAAAATTCAGCGGCTGTTAATATTATTCGCAAATTGATTCCTAGTGGAATAAAATTGGTGAAGTTAAGTTTCTCAACTGTCTACGCAACTGGACATTAAGTGAAATAATTGTGATCCTTTTGGGGTATTTCAAAGCATCGTCTGAAGACTGCAGGATCATCTCACGCCTCTCCTTCATGAGCTTGAGAATAAGATCAGAGAGCTTTTTGTTCCTATCTATACGATGGGTCTTGAAGAACAAGACTTATCCAGACTTGGGATTTGAGGGTTATCGAGTCCCCCCCCCCTCTCTTCGAACTTTAGATAACCTTATAATACTCCATCGTAAACTGCTCAATTCCTCTTCGAGTTCGGTGATCTTATCGTCGGTCCGGAGTCCGGAGTGTGCGCGTGTTGTACGTTGCCAGGTCCTGTCGTCGGTATTTGTTGGGGTAGCCGGATCTCGTCCGGGATTCTTTGCACCACTTGCCATACCTTAACCTAGATCGCTACCGTAGTCGAGGGTAGGCAGGCTGCCGGGCACTAGGGGCTATGTTTTATTTGTGCTATTCATGGGGAGTGCTTTGCAGGCGGGTTGGCAATCCCAGTATGGTTGTTACAAATGCACAGAGAACGCTGCTACCCATTCTCTGGTTTGTCCCTTAGTCGCCTCTTATGACACCAATGGAAAAACATGGGCTGTTGAAATTCTTTACGCCCGACACCATACGGTAAGTGATGTAGATTCCAAAAAATATACACACGTTTCTTTTTTTTCCTTGAATTTGGTAGGTTTAGGTAGCGTTGTTAGGTAGGATATATACACATATCGGGATACTTACACTATTGTTTTTACAATCGATTTGTCCCTTGTTATGTTTGGGCATGGTCACCTCATTAGAAAGTGGCACACTACCAACGGGAGCCCTCTCGCTCGGACCGTTTTTTGCGCCATAGTGCACAGTCTAGTAGTAAGAAGTATAAGGTCTTTGAGTTTAACCAATAGACTTGACAGTCTAGGTCTATGTCTGGTTTTAAAGAAGTTAATCATTTATTACTTTTGTGTTGAATTGCGTGTTTGTTGAATTAAATTGATACACACAAATTGTTATTTTATTATATTAATAATTATTAACTACAGATAGCAACGCCATCCCGTATCACGCAATGATCAACTCCCATGCCAAGCTGGTTCTCCTCTTTGACACAAGATGTCGCTGTGATACCAAAAATAATCGTTACAGTACATCCTTCCCCGGTTAAAAAATTGTTTCACAATTTTTTTTGAATTTACTTCATTTCCATTTGTGAATCTAAACATGTTCCCTGACAGAAAATGAGGTAGTCCGAAAAAATATTTTATATTAGAACTACCTACATTAAGTTTTATAGAAAAAAAACAAAGTTCAAAACCTATTCATCAAAGTTTTAAGTTTATAATTAAGTACCATATGTACTAAACATTAAAACATTAGTGACAGACAGACATCTGTCTGATCACAATCGCTAAGAAGTTTATGAAAGTTAATATTTGATTTATTAAGTATTTAAGTTTATTAAATGTTTATATTCGGGTTTTAATCTAAAAATATTTAACCCTTTATTATTTAATTGTAGACTTAATGTCTAATCAAATTAAATTTTACAACAAAGGTAAACACTGCCATTTAAATAGAGCAAGTGTTATTCTAAGTACCAAGTTATTTTTAAATGTAAATAAGTAAATGTGGACAAGTACCCAATCAAGTTAGATTCATAACAAAAAGTAACATTGCCATTCAAAATGAAGCAAATGCCACATTAAGTACCCATTCGTTGTATAGATGTAGGCTTATACCTCATCAAGTTAGATTCGCAACAAAAAGTAATACTGCCTTTTTAAATCAGCTAGTATCACATTGAGCACCTATTCGTTGTATAGATATAGGTAAATGTTCAATTATTTTAAGTTTTATAATCAGAAAACCACCTAGTCTTTGCATCATTGTGTTACCTTTCATCCTACCATTCACATCATCCAAAAAATCCTTATACCCTCCCAACTTTCATTCATCCCTTTCTTTATTAAATATTTGCACCTCCATTATTGAATTTGGTGCAAATATTGAACCATTAACACAACAATGATCATTAACTAGTCTTCATATATTTTAAAATAATGTATGTAAGTCAATTGAGGACTATTGTTAACATGGACAATTTTAGGCATTCCATGTACAAGAAAACACTAGCATGAAACTAAAGTAGTGTTTGTTGAATTCCGTCATAGGAAACAACATAACATTAATCTACTAAGTATACTATTATAATGTGTTTCTTTTAATTGAAATAGGAAAAAAAACCTAAAAGTTTAATTATTGTTCTCATGTACAAATTTAGGTATTCTGTGTACAAGAAACACTAGTATATTAACTACAGCATTGCTTGTTTCTATAACATAGCTACTATAGTAATCACAATATACTATTAAATTGTGTTTCTTTAAAGTTGACACAAGTAAAAAAACCTAATAAGTCACTACTAATTGCTTCAAATAGTTTTAAGTTTTATTTATTTAAGAATTGGGCGCCAGTGGGATCATCATGAAATAGATATAATAGATGTCCCACTACTTTCTCTTGGTATCACTAACTTCCAAGAGAAATTGTGATAAAAAGTTATATTTATTTTAAAGTTTAAAAAATTCAATTAAGATAATAATCATTTGAGAAATTCTCATTAAGTAATATTATGAGCAAGCTATGATACGTCTAATTGTAACAGTATCTACTAAAACCTTCTCTTTATTTAAATAAAACAGCTTTGCATTAGGTTCCGAACACATGTGTACCTCATCGGTCAACGGTGGCATTGGAAAATCCATCTGCTTGATGCTGCTACTCTGACACCGACTACACAGGGAATGACACCGCTTGCGAATCACACCTCCAGTTGCTTTTAGATCTGTTGAAATATAAATACATTTAAATACAAGAAAATATTCTTCTATATGAAGTTAGTTTAACAAAATTGCTTTATGCATTTTGAACAAAATCTATATTTTTGTTCTGTATATTTTAAATCTAATTAACAGTTAAAATAACTAAGTTAAATTAGAGTGATTTATATTCATAATAACAAAACATTTTCTAGTGCAAAGGTATATAGTTTAAAATAAAAACATGTGACTATAACCGCACTTTCAATTTTTATATAATGTTTATGTTTTGTTAAATTAGTGTTATTTATTAAGTTTAACATAACATTTACTAGTGAAAGTCAAGCAACACACCCCCCGAGGAGAAATCAACAGACTCGTCGCTAATGGACGACGAAGGGATCCCCAAGCCTCGCTAGCGTCGCATCCACCTGCCTTTCGGTAAGAAGACCAAGACTCCCGCGTGACCCGCACGGGGTAAGCAGAGGTAGCATTCGTTGAGACACGGCTGAGTGAAGCGTGTGTATGATCATGTTTTTTGGTACAAAGTTTAAAGGAAGGTTTTTTGAGAAGAAGAATTAGGCTTATTTGCACAAAAAACTTAAACTCGGAGTCAGCGATAAAATTTTCCCACTGCTGGGACACAGGCACCCTCTCTGTGAGTTTTCTGGGAGTTCTGGAGTTCTCTGGCTAATGGGCCTAAATCCACCACGTGGGCCCAGTGCGGGTTGGGAATATCACATGTCTTCGAATTTTTGGTTCTAGGACATGTCGGTTTCCTCACGATGTGTTCCTTCAAAGTTTTAAGAGCAGTGGTGATTAAATAATTTACACAAAGTAAAGCGGCTGCTTGGGTTCGAACTCACGACCTACGACACGTAAGTCGGGGTTGTTACCACTGGGCCACCACCGCTCTAACACGAGGTTAAAAAGACAATATTGTATGACTAAACTGTCAATTTAACCTTGTGTAAGCAACTAACTCTAGAGTAATAATATATATATATACATATATATATATACATATATATATATACTAACTCTTTTTTTGATGAATCGTTTCCAAATTTCATTGAACAGAAAATACAAAATTTTAACGATGTCTCGGAAAGACTTTTCAAAATTAACATGCATTCGGCCTACACACTTATCCGATATTGTTGCTTTGGACCAAAATTTACTTATAGCCTTCGCTCCTCTCATTTGTGGAAACACCCACAACTTTTAGAAAAAGTAGACCAAATTATAAAGAACACACTTTCATCTATCCTAAATGTGGCCTTGGACGACCGAGCATGGCAACAAGCCACGCTTCCCATTCGCTTGGGTGGCCTCGGCGTCCGCAAAATTTCTAATATAAGTTTGCCAGCCTTCCTCTCCTCGGTCCACGGTACTGATAAATTAACCAGGAACATCTTACCTTCCTCACTGGTTGATTTTGAGGTACCGTGTTTGACCGATGCGTTGAACGCTTGGAAAATGGCTTGTCCCAATACGGATCTGCCCGACAACCTGTCCTCCCAGAGACGATGGGATGTGCCGCTCTGCAGTATTATACAGAATAACCTTATTAATACATCGTCTAGTACTGCTGAGCGTGCGCGTCTGCTGGCTGTGGGGGAATGGGAGTCGGGTTTGTGGCTTCAAGCACTCCCGTCATCCACCATAGGCACTATGATGGATGACTCTTCGTTTCGGCTAGCGACCTGTCTACGCTTAGGCGCACCTTGTGTTGCTCCGCATCGGTGCCATTGTGGTGAAGCTGTCGGCAGCCTTCGGCACCATGGCCTGTCATGTTGCAAGAGCGCAGGACGCATAGCACGGCACGCCAGCATCAATGACATTATTCGTCGGGCCCTTATCACCGCCAGCGTACCAGCTGTATTAGAACCTAGCGGTTTGGTACGTGACGATGGGAAGAGACCAGATGGCATGACATTGGTGCCGTGGAAGGTGGGTAGGCCTCTGGTGTGGGACGCAACCTGTGTCGACACCCTTGCGCCATCTCATCTTCCTAGTTCGGCGGGCTGTGCTGGCGCTGCTGCTGCGGCTGCTGAGGCCCTCAAGCGGCGCAAATACTGTAACCTAATTGGTAATTACAGTTTTGAGCCGTTTGGGGTCGAAACGCTTGGGTCATGGGGCCCGAGTGCACGTCTCCTTTTTAAGGAGATCTCTCGCCGACTGATCGACACTGTGCGTGACCAGAGGGCTGGCTCTTTCTTTGCGCAAAGAATCAGCATTGCCATTCAACGTGGCAATGCTGCCAGTCTTCTGGGCACGTTCCCGGATGACAGCGATGTGGAGGAGTACTTCGACGCCTAAGTGTACTTTTCTTTTGTATATAGTGTAAGTAGTTAGGTTTAGTTTTTTTTTTTTTTGGATAGTTTACTTTTGTTTAGTGTTTAAGTATGTACATATTTACACCATTGTTTTTACAAATAAATGTTATACTCTAGAGTAAAGTTTTTCGTGTAAGTGAGCCTAAGAGGTAAATATTGCTGTCTCTTTCTAACATAATGATACAAGCGATTGAAAAAAATTAAGCTGATTTGACAGTAGTGACAGAAAAATCTTCAACTACCTACCTTTCTTAACGAAAAAGTCGTTTGTAAACATACTGAAGTTAATATAGAATGTGATTTGATGGCTCAAGCAATTATTTAGCTTTAGGGATATTCTTGTTTATTATGTTAGTGATAGACTGCAATATTTAATCGGAACTTCGCTCAAATACCTGACAAGCCTCAAGTGCCAATATGTATGAACGGTACCTTCCTATTTTGAACTATTAAAAAAAAAAACAATAAAATAGCAAAATGTTAACTATTTTGGCAATAATTAAGTCCGTTTCCATATTTTAAGTTGAGCTACATAAAGTAAATTCTTCTAGAGTAATAGAGAATTAATAAATATTTCGGCCTAATATAGAAATATCGTATTTAAAATGTCAATTGTAACAACTAAAAATGTGGTAAAGGCCAGTAAGTGTAACCGTCAGTTATAATAATATTGTAGTGTATTTTTCTGTCATGTCTTATTTTGTAAACTGAAATGGTTTAGAAATAATGTGTTTTTCCATCACTTTAAATTTGTTGTAAGATTCGATGATCAATCAATCTACAGTAAAACGGTTTTTTAATGTCCCTCAGCAATCATCAAATTTCCGAATAAAAACGAATGCTACTTTCCATGTCCATCAATTATTAGATTTATCGTGTATACTAATTAAAATTGATATCTAAGTATTTTTTGTGGTTTTGTTTTGATTTCCGTGTGACGTATCTATGTAGAGTAACACTATTTTCCTTTAGCAGCTTTACTCCCATTTTTAAAATAAATTACAATAAGTTAAATTACATTAAGTCTGTATGAGCTGGAGGAGCTCGTGGCTAAATAATAACAGCCGCACTGGTCGATCATCAAGGTTAAGCAACTCTTTACGAGGTTGGTCCGTGGATGGTTGACTAGAGAGGGCCCGGTCTTATAGAAATCCGACGACGAACGAAACACGAAGATTGCCGAGGAAAACTGCATATCTATTTTAATATAAATGATCATTGCAATTACTATATGTAAGATATTTATTTAGTATGAACTCCACCTAGGATTTATTATTCAAACATATAAATCGAAATCTCAGTTATACCATATTCGTTTACAAAATAGGTCAACAAACCAAAAAAATACACTTTATCTCATAACGTCAATTTCGGTGACCATGTTTAAGTTAAATATTAGTTTAACAGCGTGCTTCGTAACAGCTGTGTTTAAAAAAACTCGCTTAAGTTTGATTTGCCCCTTTAAATCAAGATTTCTTGCATGTTTTTTACAGTTTTGCTACATATTTAGTGGTAGTTTTTATTCGTACATGTTTTTATTTATAGTTACGTACTTAAATTCCTCTTTTCGACCCGTTTGAGTGATATTTTTTTTCTGGGTATGTGTTTGGGTATAGTAGTCACAGCGGATCTTTGTCTCTGAAGTTGGCTCTGCCAGCCATTGTGCAAGAAACAGTCGTTTTATCGAGTACACTGCATAGAGTAAGCGAGATAGGACGATGCGACAAACGTAAGCGAGTGAAACAGACAGTTATACAATGCTATCTTCATCTCCAACATTGACACAAAAATAGTTAGCTGCGCAGTGTCTTGCAGCCAATTCAGAGACACAAAGATTCGCTGTGAGTATTATATGTGGCATGCCACATAAGCCTTTACATGGCCTAATGGCTGTTTTGGCGGAATATTATTACAGCGAGTGATTGTACAACATAGATTTAAATAGTAAAGATACGCCGAAAGTTTGCTCATACGCATTAAATGTTTCACGCATACGACCACTCCCGAAGATAGCCGATTCCGTGTCGAGTTCGCTTCGGTCTAGTATGATCAGTCAAACTGAGGCGTCAGAAAAAGCGTGGACTGCCGTATTCTTACTATAAATTACAAGTAAATTTATTTGAATTTAATATCATAAACTGCATACAGTAAACACAGTAATGATTTCCTTCATAGGGAATAGGTAAATTACAGTATGTTATTGATACAAATGCCAGTTATGTTTAAGGCCGAGTTTCTCACCTCTGAATTATCGCAGAATAAATGTGACAAATTGTCAAACACGCGTTATCTGCTGTGATTGTTTGATTGGTTTACAACAGTCAATCACAGCAGATAACGCGTGCTTGACAATTTTTCACATTAATCCTGCGATAATTTAGAGGTGAGAAACTCGAAACGGAATACAAAACGGTACTAAAACATGGAACTTTATCTAAGGCTCAATAAGGATCATTTTAAAACGCCAATGATTTAATTACTAAGATGGCAGGATCTAAACGTAACATCGTCACAGTTTAGTACAAAATCTACATAGAAACGAACAGAATATTTAAAATTCATACAAAAATTTGGGCCATTTCACTCAACAAATCAGTATCATAATAGTTCAAGTTTATAAACGAAGGCAATACGTAAATATTGTAATGAGATGTCCGAGTTGTATCTACAATCGTGAAATATTAAGAAATTCGTGCTTAATGAAATTAATAGTGTAATGCAGATGTTGAGTACAAAAGTTGAATTTAGCAAGTGGTGTAACCAACAACGACAACATGGTACACTTGTTGTCAAATAATGTTAATTTTTAACATGAATTTTAGACATATTATTAGTTAATTTATTGAGTATTGTTTTATGGCATCAAACCAAGTTACAAAGCAATAATTCGATAGCATTATTTCTTTACTATAATGCAGTAAGTATATACACGGGGCAGCTAAAATCTTCCTTTTGTAAACTTGCCTTATATTAAGTTTGGTGCCATAAAATTGATCAGATTTTTTTCACGAAATTTATATTTTGTAGACCCCAGATCTGATCGCGTTGTAAAGACAAATCGTGATAAATAAATTGTTGCAATCATTGAAAGTTAATAAATTGATATAACGAAATTGTGTTTTATTAACCTAATACCTAATAACGTAAATTTATTTTAGAGACCTTTTTAGCGCATTTTGAGAGACACTATTTAGCCAAGTAAGCAAAGCAGTGCCAGACGAAAATAGAACTATCCCCCAAAATGCACCTTTTATTTGATTTCTGATCACATCACGCGGCGTCTACTGCCGCATATGATGTGTTACGTATTCTCTAAGAATCGCACTGTGAATACTTTGAAGTGAAATTAATAGTATTATATATGTTTTTTTTTAATAACCTTTAGGCTCGCGCTTGACCACTATCTCACCTGATGGTAAGCGATGATGTGGTCGACGGTGAAACACGCTTGCCTAGAAATAACCTATTCACTCTTGACTTAAAGACCCCCAGATTGTAGCTTTCGGGAAACACAGACTCCGGCAGGGAATTCCACTCCTTAGCTGTACGCATAATAAAAGTGTTCCCAAAACGTTTTTTGCGGATGGGTGGGATATCTACCATGTATCGATGGCGCATCGCCGTACGTCTGGTAGTCCGATGATGAAACGGGCTAGGTAGAATTAGATAGTGCAATTGCATTGCACACTCCCCGAAATGTAACCGATAAAAAACCGACAGGCTGGCAACTCGGCGATGATGTTCAAGACTCTGGAGCTTTGACTTGACCAGCGGCTCATCGCCGATGAGCCTCTTGGCCCGCTTTTCGATCGACTCTAGTGCGTCAAGCTGGTATTTTGCAGATTCGTCCCAGAGGATTCGTCGGATTCGTCTTCTCACCTTTGCAAGGATCCGCAGCTTTTTGGCTGCCAACTGAGCCTTTTCCTCAATGTATGGGCCAAACCCCGAGAGCTTTCAGCTCGAACTCCAGAATCGTTTCGAGTGCCTAGGGAGCTCCGTGGACGAATACAGCGATGGGTTCGTGGAAGCTGTCCATACGGTCGGGTCTAAGTTTTTCAAGACCCGCCGTACAGATAGAAACAAAAAGCTCTCTGATCATACTCTCAAGCTCATGAAGGAGAGGCGTGAGATGATCCTGCAGTCTTCAGACGATTCGCTGAAATACCGGCAGCTAAATAGACGGATCTCAAAGTCCTTGAAAAGCGACCTCCGCCACTTTAATACTGAAAGTATTAAAGACGCGATTGAGCGGAACTAAGGCTCCAAGGTCTTTGCAAGAGATCTGTCTATTGGGCAGAGCCAGCTCACGAAACTGAAGACCGATGATGGCAGGATCGTGTCCGCCAAACCGGAGCTTCTGAGGGAGATCGAGAGATTCTATGGACAGTTGTACACTTCAAAAAGTAAACCCGTCGCAAATCAAGCGAATGACCCAAGAGCTAGATTGACCCGACACTATACCGAAGACATTCCGGACGTCAGCCTGTATGAGATTAGAATGGCTCTGAAACAACTTAAGAACAACAAGGCACCGGGTGATAACGGAATTACGGCCGAACTCCTGAAGGCGGGTGGAAAACCAGTACTTAAGGCCCTTCAGAAGCTTTTTGATTCCGTCATAATCGAGGGGAAAACGCCACAGGCATGGTGCAGGGGTGGTACTCTTCTTCAAGAAGGGTGACAATGCCCTACTGAAGAACTATAGGCCCATCACACTCCTTAGCCATGTCTACAAGCTGTTTTCAAGAGTCATCACGAATCGTCTCGCACGCAGGTGTGACGATTTCCAGCCTCCCGAACAAGCGGGATTCCGTAAAGGCTTCAGCACCAGGTTAAACAGAAGACCGAAGAGTACAACCTGCCTCTCTGTTTAGCGTTTGTGGACTACGAGAAAGCCTTCGATTCAATCGAGACTTGGGCTGTACTGCAGTCTCTCCAACGGTGCGAAATTGACTACCGGTACATCGAAGTGTTGAAGTGTTTATACAAAAACGCCACAATGTCAGTTCGACTTCAGGATCAGACCTCGGAACCCGTCCTTCTGCAGGGAGGTGTGAGACAGGGAGACGTAATATCTCCGAAGCTCTTTACCGCTGCACTGGAGGATGTCTTCAAGGTTCTGGACTGGAGAGGGCTAGGCATCAACGTCAATGGCGAGTACATCACTCACCTTCGGTTTGCCGACGATATAGTGGTTATGGCTGAGACCATGGAGGACCTCAGTACAATGCTCGATGATCTCAGTAGAGCTTCCGAAAGAGTGGGTCTTAGGATGAACATGGACAAAACTAAGTTGATGTTGAATGCCCATGTTACACCCACTCCTATCAAGATTTGAGACTCTACACTCGAAGTTGTGGGCGACTATGTGTACCTGGGACAAACGATCCAATTGGGTAGGGCCAACTTCGAGAAAGAGGTCAACCGTCGAATCCGACTCGGCTGGGCAGCGTTTGGGAAGTTGCGTGGTATCTTCTCGTCCAACTTACCGCAGTGTCTCAAGACGAAAGTCTATGACCAGTGTGTGTTGCCAGTGATGACATATGGCTCTGAGACGTGGTCGCTTACAATGGGCCTTATCAGAAAGCTTACAGTCACTCAAAGGGCAATGGAGAGGGCTATGCTCGGAGTTTCCTTGCGTGATCGAATCAGAAACGTAGAGATCCGCAAGAGAACCAGGGTTACCGACATAGCCCGAAGAATGGCCAAACTTAAGTGGCGACACTTACTGCCACACTCAGAGACGTTTAACGTTTACTTAAGTCGTTCCTTAGTAAAGATTTAAAAATGTACACTCTCAGAGACAGTTAACGGTTCCTTAACGTCCCTTAATGACAATTAAAGTTAAGTATAGCAAAACCCTTACTTAACTTTTTAACGATTGATTTTGAAATTTACGTTTGAGATTATATTTTTATTTTTAATAGGGCATTCTTTTTTATGGTGCGTATCTTTAGATGAAAGGTCTTTCTTTATAAATAAAATAAAATAAACATGAAAATTATAATAAATAAAATAAAAACAAATAAAAATATCTTTGGTTGAAATGTTTTTTGTTATATTAATTCTTAACCGACCCCAAGCAACAAGGGCAGGAAGATGAATTCTATACATATTCGCGAGCTGGCTGACCAAAACCAGATGATGTCAGATGTATCCTTCGACTGCACAGCATGATTGTCTCCTTGTTTAAGTCTTTTTAGTTTGCTTTTCAAGCAGTCGGATTTTTTATTTATTTAATTAACTTTTTTTATTTATATCTTTTTAGTTATTTTTTTTAAATTAGGTACATTAAAACATATAAGTGTTATATATTTTTAAATCACCTCTTAAAACCCTTTATTTTGATACCGCACACGACGGGATTGGAAGGAAACATATTTGGTCTCCCAAAATATGGTGCCGAAAATCGATCATTTGCCTATTTTCAAATTTTAATGTAGCCAGTGACACTCGCAGGGTTAAGACAAATCGATTGACGTAAGAATGGTAAAAATCGGCCAACGCGTTTGGTCTCTAGAGCGCCACATAGGAACAAACGTACATACATACATAGACTGATAAACACATTACCCTCCTTCGGCAGTCGGGTAAAAAGGGTCCGGTAGCTTTATTTATATGAAAACAGCTGTATCGCTTTGTCTTTTATTAAAAACGATCAGTTAAAGAACAAATTTTCATTTATTTGACTTATTTACATGCTTTTAAAGTGTTTACTACCCTATACCCTAACCCTATGTATACTTAAAATTGTCATTAACTAATGAACCCTTAAATTATGTCTCTGGGATGTATAGTTAATTAACGGATTTAATGATACTTAGTTAAGTACTCATTAGTAATAATTTAATGAACCTTTCTGAGTGTGGCAGTTAGAGCATTTTTCTATTTTAAAGGTGGATACATTTTCCATAATCGTGTGTATTAGTATTTGTTTTTAAACTTTAACCAGAAAAATTGGCGCCACGTGACCGCACCACACGGCTGCTGTACATCAAAACCTAGTAAATGCCTTAAACTATTATAATATAGGAAAGCGAAAAAATTGTATAATTTAAATTAGCCTATGGAATGACATCTTGTGTTAGGTAACTAAACGAAAAATAATCATTAAGCGAGTACTTAAGGCGGTTCCCCGAGCAAAATGCCGCGCAAGCCGTTTTTGTGCTGTTTTTAGAAGCTATCTACTCGTTATTTATAAAGGAATATCAATTAATAATAATACATAATATTGATTCTAAAATGTTAGATTTAGTTTTTTTTTAAATGTTGTATATATTTCACTAAACTCTTTCCAAAAAAACATAAAAATGAGAAATAATTATTGATATTATGCATCTCCTCGTAAAGTGTTCATTAATTATTTTTTGTACTAACACTAATGGATAGACAATTTAATAACGAACATTTTTGTATATTTTTTTTTTTCAAAAGACCAAAATTCGATTTTATAGAGATTTTATTCTAAAATCTGGGCGCATTCACTACTGTAATTCATGCGCCACCAGTGCCGCTAGACCAATAGGAATGCTCATATCGCATGCCGATTTTTTGGTCAGGGTACCGTCTTAACAAGGCTTAGGCATAAACTGTAGGTACGTAATAACATAAATGTTAATAATAGTGTCATAAATCTATTGAATATTTTACATATCTCTAAACAAGACAATTCAATACCTGTTAAGAGCCGGATATTTACTAATTTAAGGTGTTTTCACAATTTGAAGGGACTTTCCTATTGTAAATAATTATAAAATTGATATATGAAAGCACCAAATCTCAATTAAAATTTTAGTTTTCCAGGTTATAAAGTCCATCGCAGCATAGTAAAACTCATTAAAATAATTTATATAAGATTACCAGTGTATAGAACCATTACAAAAAAATGTCACCTACTGCGTTCTTATAACGGGCAGTCGTATAGGACCAGATATACATACATACATAAACTCACGCCTTTTTCCCATGGGGGCAAAGACACATCTTTGCTCTGGCCCAGGGCGTGAACCAGGTTGGCGCGCGCGCGAACTGCCAGGGGATGGAGAGAGCCGTGGTTTGCAAGCGTCTGCAATGCGGACATTGAGTCGCTATACAAACCAAAGCTCGCCTCTTGCCGCGCGAGGATTACTTCTGTCGCTTTACAAATGGCCAGAAGTTCCGCCTGGTAGACTGTGCAGTACGCGGCGAGGCTAAGCTTGAGGTTCCGGACTTCGCCCTCACTATCCCAGATGGATAATGCGGCTCCTACCTTCCCCTCAATCTTGCTGCTGTCGGTGAATATTCGCACCGCCTGCACATTGTTACCGTCTAGTAACTCTTGGTCTGCCAGGCACATGAACTCCAGGGGCATTTGCATAGCTGGATGAGGGGCTTCCGCAAACCTTACCGCACTCTTGATCTCCCTGTCTCCTGGCAGAAGCCGGGATGACCCTCTCCTCGCTTCATACAGGGCGGCTGCCTCTTGTATGCGCAGGTCTAGAGGTAGTATCCCAGACAGTGCCAGTGCCGAGTTCAGAGAGACAGTACGGTAAGATTTGCAGAGCTTCTAAGCGAATCCTCGTTGAACAGAGCCTAACTTCTTCCGTATACCCAACTTTTTTGCAGCGGGTGCCCAGGCGGCGGCTGCGTATGTCACTATGGGTGTAGGGTAGTGTAGGGTCGGGTAGGTTAGGGTAGGTTAGGGTAGGGTAGGGTAGGGTAGGGGTGCGGGTCAGGTAACCTTCACGTTGGCCTAGTTGGTTGCTGGTCTCTTTCGGATACGTCCGGGGAGAAGAGCAACCCGCTGGGCTGGTGCACTCTGGGTACCGTCAATAACTTCCCATTCGTGGGTTCTTGTTGGCGGTGGCGAATACCTAACGGGGGGTGAGGGGGGGGAAACGTCGCTCTGGGTGTTCCCCTGATTAGCAGGGGACACTCCAGACGCGACACAGGGGTAGGCTGGGTAGGTAGCGGTAGGACAGTGGTGGGGCTCACTTCCAGGCCTCTGGGCGAGCCGCCTTCCCCTGTGGGGGGGAACGCCCGGGGCACCCCAGCTCAGCACCCTGCACTGCCCGGCTCTGCAGTGACCGGCTCTGCCCGCTCTGCACCTGGCTTTGCACTCGGCGCTCGTGCGGTTTGAGCTCACCGAGTGCACTGACCAGCTCTGCACCCTGCTTTGCCCGGCTCTGCATCCGGGCTTTGCCCGCTCTGCACCTGGCTCTGCAGCCCGGAATCTCTCCTGTGGGTGGGGGTGGCCGCGGCTCGGGGGCGGGAAGTGGGCCCACGAGGAGGACGACTTGTCGTTGCCGACCCTCCTTTGACGTGGGATGGTCGGCAGGGACAAGTCGATGGTAGGAGGAGGCGGCGGAGCGTCGGTCCCGACGCTTCGCCGCACACGCGGAGGGCGGCGTCTGGCCTTCGCGGATTCTGGCCAGATGCCGCATAGGAGGGGACCGTTAAGGTCCAGCGCGGTGAGGAGCATGGCGCGGCACACCGTCTAGGTGTGCCCAGCGGGGGCGTAGCTGCGCCATGCCCTGAGGAGGTGTTTGGCAGGTCCTCTCGCTTCCCGGTGTGGTGAATTCCATGCTGGGGAGCGGGGAGGCCTGGGCAGCGGTTGCCTCCTTTTGCGAGGACGCCATGTCGCAAAAGGAGGCAGCGGTGGGGGTGGGAGAGGGCGGTTGTACGATCGCTTGCGCCCACCCCCTGGTGGTGATTAGCGGGCGGCAGGTGCGGGGGCGCCTGTCGTCTGCATTGCACAATCACCACCCTCGTCGGGCGGGAATGGCCGATCACTCACGGTCATTCCCGGGCCCCTCCACTGAGGGAGGGGCGTGCGGGGCCCGCCATTATGGTGGGCAGTCGTCGGCGGAGGACTGGGCGTAAAGGCTGTGCCGGTTTCCCAGTCCTCCTCCACACAGACGATGCGGGAGTGCGCTGGTTTATTTTAGTGGGTATACCAGGCTTGCCCGGGGAGTCCCACATAGCCCGTCCATTCCCCCGATGGGCGGGTATGCGTAATACATTTTTTTCCAGCGTTATCAAAAAAAAAAAAAAAAAAAATGGTAGGGTAGGGTAGGGTAGTGTAGGGTAGGGTAGGGTAGTGTAGGGTTGGGTAGGGTAGTGTAGGGTAGTGTAGGGTCGGGTAGGGTAGGGTAGGGTAGTGTAGGGTAGGGTAGGGTAGATAAATGTTTGGTCTTTTTATGGCAAAACAAAGTTTGCCGGGTCAGCTAGTTGAACTATAGAATTAACTGGATGAAGTAGAACATTTGACAATCAACATCTGAGGTTTTGAGTCACTCCCACACCTTAATTGCAGCGAAAAGTATTTGAAAATTAAATATACAAGACCAACCACAGAGGCCCATATCATAAACGGACTCTTCCGGATGAATTTTAGAATAACATTACCGCGCAAATTCTTATTTCAAACTGGCGTCTAGTATCTGACAGACCGTTCACTGTTATTTTGCCTATGAATGCAATCTTAATGCTCCGAAAATAAAGATCACTGAAATAGGTAATCTGGCATGAGAATTGCCGAGAATATGCCGAGAATATGCCGAAAGAGTACATCAAGACCGGCATGACCCAGCCGTTGAAGGCGCGCACCTTTTTGCCGCCTGATAAAAGACTAAAAGACTACTTAGTACTTTTTTCAGGCGACCAAAGAAGTGTTCCTTCAAAGACTGTTTTACTTCTCTCACACTGCTTCATACATACCCAAATACTTGTAAGTTTCGGTTGTGGAGAGGGATCTAAGATGTATGGAATCCGAGAGCTGTATTCCCACGGATTCCACTATCTCCCCTCGCTTTACGTGCATGACTGCACATTTGTCCACACCAAATTCCATACTGATGGCGTCACTGAAGGTTTCTGTTACCTTCAGTAGCTTCATCAGTTACATTTTGTTGGGGGCAAAGAGCTTCAGATCATCCATGTAACTCTACTCTACCGATAGCCCAAGCCCGAACCCTCCAGCAGTGTATTGAGAGGGTTCAGGGCTAAACAAAAACACAGAGGACTCAGACTGTCGCCCTGAAATATAATAATAATAATAAATTTATTCAAATTAATAAAAGCATGTCAACATAAATCAATTGAATCATTTGAGGGTTACAATTATTTAACAAAACAGATAGGTGTTGCGACCAGCACCCTTGCTAAGTTATAAAATAACTCGTATTAAGGGCAGTGGTACAAGCCCATACACAAAAATTTAACCTTTTATAAATTGCAGGTAGAGCAAGCGTTTGAAGAAGATAAAGTTAACAAGCAGAAATTGCAAACAAATTTAGATAATTAAATGAAATCAAAAAAATTAATTAATATAAAACAAATCAAAAATTAAATCAAATTAAAAAATTAAATTAGTATAAAACAAATAAAAAATTAAATCAAATTTAAAAATTAAATCAAATCAAAAACAAAGTAAGAATTAAATACATACGGTAAGCTTCTTTCGTTCGGTTTGCCCGGTGGTCTATGTGACTATATTGCAGACATCCTGAGAGATCGGTCCATTCGATTGGTTATCGATGGCTGCTCATCGGACCAATTGGGTATCAATGCCGGGGTGCCTCAGGGGTCGGTACTCTCAGCAACATTATTCTTGCTGCACATTAATGATCTGCTAAAACCTTTGGGTATGCAGACGACAGCACTGTTGCTGAGAGATACTTGTCCAACGCACGGGCTACCGAGCCGCAGATCCGGTCTCTCCGTAAGGCCATGGTGGAGCGTTTGAACTTGTCCTTGCAAGCAGTCTCCGATTGCGGCGATGCCAATCTGGTCAAGTTTAATGCAGCTAAAACCCAGTCGTGTCTTTTTTCCGCTAAGAAGAGCCAATTCCACTCGGCTCCAACTTTCCATGATGTAGCCAATAACTGACCATCTTGAACTTCTTGGCGTTGTTGACATCGACTCTCAATTTTGTCATTTTGTCATCATCATCATATCAGCCGAAAGACGTCCACTGCTGGACATAGGCCTCCCCCAAGCGTCGCCACATTGACCGGTCCCGTGCATCTCGTAACCAGCGGATCCCCGCAACCTTCACCAGGTCATCGGTCCACCTGGTGGGAGGCCTTCCAACGCAACGTCTTCCGGTTCGCGGTCGCCATTCCAGAACCTTTCTGCCCCATCGGCCATCCGTTCTGCGAGCTATGTGCCCTGCCCGGATTCCGTAAAGGCTTCAGCACCAGGTTATACAGAAGACCGAAGAGTACAACCTGCCTCTCTGTTTAGCGTTTGTGGACTACGAGAAAGCCTTCGATTCAATCGAGACTTGGGCTGTACTGCAGTCTCTCCAACGGTGCGAAATTGACTACCGGGACATCGAAGTGTTGAAGTGTTTATACAAAAACGCCACAATGTCAGTTCGACTTCAGGATCAGACCTCGGAACCCGTCCTTCTGCAGCGAGGTGTGAGATAGGGAGACGTAATATCTCCGAAGCTCTTTACCGCTGCACTGGAGGATGTCTTCAAGGTTCTGGACTGGAGAGGGCTAGGCATCAACGTCAATGGCGAGTACATCACTCACCTTCGGTTTGCCGACGATATAGTGGTTATGGCTGAGACCATGGAGGACCTCAGTACAATGCTCGATGATCTCAGTAGAGCTTCCGAAAGAGTGGGTCTTAGGATGAACATGGACAAAACTAAGTTGATGTTGAATGCCCATGTTACACCCACTCCTATCAAGATTTGAGACTCTACACTCGAAGTTGTGGGCGACTATGTGTACCTGGGACAAACGATCCAATTGGGTAGGGCCAACTTCGAGAAAGAGGTCAACCGTCGAATCCGACTCGGCTGGGCAGCGTTTGGGAAGTTGCGTGGTATCTTCTCGTCCAACTTACCGCAGTGTCTCAAGACGAAAGTCTATGACCAGTGTGTGTTGCCAGTGATGACATATGGCTCTGAGACGTGGTCGCTTACAATGGGCCTTATCAGAAAGCTTACAGTCACTCAAAGGGCAATGGAGAGGGCTATGCTCGGAGTTTCCTTGCGTGATCGAATCAGAAACGTAGAGATCCGCAAGAGAACCAGGGTTACCGACATAGCCCGAAGAATGGCCAAACTTAAGTGGCGACACTTACTGCCACACTCAGAGACGTTTAACGTTTACTTAAGTCGTTCCTTAGTAAAGATTTAAAAATGTACACTCTCAGAGACAGTTAACGGTTCCTTAACGTTCCTTATTGACAATTAAAGTTAAGTATAGCAAAACCCTTACTTAACTTTTTAACGATTGATTTTGAAATTTACGTTTGAGATTATATTTTTATTTTTAATAGGGCATTCTTTTTTATGGTGCGTATCTTTAGATTAAAGGTCTTTCTTTATAAATAAAATAAAATAAACATGAAAATATAATAAATAAAATAAAAACAAATAAAAATATCTTTGGTTGAAATGTTTTTTGTTATATTAATTCTTAACCGACCCCAAGCAACATGGGACAAGGGCAGGAAGATGAATTCTATACATATTTGCGAGCTGGCTGACCAAAACCAGATGATGTCAGATGTATCCTTCGACTGCACAGCATGATTGTCTCCTTGTTTAAGTCTTTTTAGTTTGCTTTTCAAGCAGTCGGATTTTTCATTTATTTAATTAACTTTTTTTATTTATATCTTTTTAGTTATTTTTTTTTTAATTAGGTACATTAAAACATATAAGTGTTATATATTTTTAAATCACCTCTTAAAACCCTTTATATTGATACCGCACACGACGGGATTGGAAGGAAACATATTTGGTCTGCCAAAATATGGTGCCGAAAATCGATCATTTGCCTATTTTCAAATTTTAATGTAGCCAGTGACACTCGCAGGGTTAAGACAAATCGATTGACGTAAGAATGGTAAAAATCGGCCAACGCGTTTGGTCTCTAGAGCGCCACATAGGAACAAACGTACATACATACATAGACTGATAAACACATTACCCTCCTTCGGCAGTCGGGTAAAAAGGGTCCGGTAGCTTTATTTATATGAAAACAGCTGTATCGCTTTGTCTTTTATTAAAAACGATCAGTTAAAGAACTAATTTTCATTTATTTGACTTATTTACATGCTTTTAAAGTGTTTACTACCCTATACCCTAACCCTATGTATACTTAAAATTGTCATTAACTAATGAACCCTTAAATTATGTCTCTGGGATGTATCGTTAATTAACGGATTTAATGATACTTAGTTAAATACTCATTAGTAATAATTTAATGAACCTTTCTGAGTGTGGCAGTTAGAGCATTTTTCTATTTTAAAGGTGGATACATTTTCCATAATCGTGTGTATTAGTATTTGTTTTTAAACTTTAACCAGAAAAATTGGCGCCACGTGACCGCACCACACGGCTGCTGTACATCAAAACCTAGTAAATGCCTTAAACTATTATAATATAGGAAAGCGAAAAAATTTTATAATTTAAATTAGCCTATGGAATGACATCACGTGTTAGGTAACTAAACGAAAAATAATAATTAAGCGAGTACTTAAGGCGGTTCCCCGAGCAAAATGCCGCGCAAGCCGTTTTTGTGCTGTTTTTAGAAGCTATCTACTCGTTATTTATAAAGGAATATCAATTAATAATAATACATAAAAAATCTACATAATATTGATTCTAAAATGGTAGATTTAGTTTTTTTTTAAATGTTGTATATATTTCACTAAACTCTTTCCAAAAAAACATAAAAATGAGAAATAATTATTGATATTATGCATCTGCTCGTAAAGTGTTCATTAATTATTTTTTGTACTAACACTAATGGATAGACAATTTAATAACGAACATTTTTGTAGATTTTTTTTTTTCAAAAGACCGAAATTCGATTTTATAGAGATTTTATTCTAAAATCTGGGCGCATTCACTACTGTAATTCATGCGCCACCAGTGCCGCTAGACCAATAGGAATGCTCATATCGCATGCCGATTTTTTGGTCAGGGTACCGTCTTAACAAGGCTTAGGCATAAACTGTAGGTACGTAATAACATAAATGTTAATAATAGTGTCATAAATCTATTGAATATTTTACATATCTCTAAACAAGACAATTCAATACCTGTTAAGAGCCGGATATTTACTAATTTAAGGTGTTTTCACAATTTGAAGGGACTTTCCTATTGTAAATAATTATAAAATTGATATATGAAAGCACCAAATCTCAATTAAAATTTTAGTTTTCCAGGTTATAAAGTCCATCGCAGCATAGTAAAACTCATTAAAATAATTTATATAAGATTACCAGTGTGTAGAACCATTACAAAAAAATGTCACCTACTGCGTTCTTATAACGGGCAGTCGTATAGGACCAGATATACATACATACATAAACTCACGCCTTTTTCCCATGGGGGTAGGCAGAAACTACAGAACGCCACCTGCTACGATCCTTACATACATCTTTAGGACCAGATATAATTTGAAAACCTTTCGCCGTGAGAATTGAATAAATATTAAAATTATATCTGGTCCTAAAGAAGTATGTAAGGATCATAGCAGGTGGCGTTCTGTAGTTTCTGCCTACCCCCATGGGAAAAAGGCGTGAGTTTATGTATGTATGTATATCTGGTCCTATACGACTGCCCGTTATAAGAACGCAGTAGGTGACATTCTTTTGTAAAGGTTCTATACACTGGTAATCTTATATAAATTATTTTAATGAGTTTTACTATGCTGCGATGGACTTTATAACCTGGAAAACTAAAATTTTAATTGAGATTTTGTGCTTTCATATATCAATTTTATAATTATTTACAATAGGAAAGTCCCTTCAAATTGTGAAAACACCTTAAATTAGTAAATATCCGGCTCTTAACAGGTATTGAATTGTCTTGTTTAGAGATATGTAAAATATTCAATAGATTTATGACACTATTATTAACATTTATGTTATTACGTACCTACAGTTTATGCCTAAGCCTTGTTAAGACGGTACCCTGACCAAAAAATCGGCATGCGATATGAGCATTCCTATTGGTCTAGCGGCACTGGTGGCGCATGAATTACAGTAGTGAATGCGCCCAGATTTTAGAATAAAATCTCTATAAAATCGAATTTTGGTCTTTTGAAAAAAAAAAATCTACAAAAATGTTCGTTATTAAGTTGTCTATCCATTAGTGTTAGTACAAAAAATAATTAATGAACACTTTACGAGGAGATGCATAATATCAATAATTATTTCTCATTTTTATGTTTTTTTGGAAAGAGTTTAGTGAAATATATACAACATTTAAAAAAAAACTAAATCTAACATTTTAGAATCAATATTATGTAGATTTTTTATGTATTATTATTAATTGATATTCCTTTATAAATAACGAGTAGATAGCTTCTAAAAACAGCACAAAAACGGCTTGCGCGGCATTTTGCTCGGGGAACCGCCTTAAGTACTCGCTTAATTATTATTTTTCGTTTAGTTACCTAACACAAGATGTCATTCCATAGGCTAATTTAAATTATACAATTTTTTCGCTTTCCTATATTATAATAGTTTAAGGCATTTACTAGGTTTTGATGTACAGCAGCCGTGTGGTGCGGTCACGTGGCGCCAATTTTTCTGGTTAAAGTTTAAAAACAAATACTAATACACACGATTATGGAAAATGTATCCACCTTTAAAATAGAAAAATGCTCTAACTGCCACACTCAGAAAGGTTCATTAAATTATTACTAATGAGTATTTAACTAAGTATCATTAAATCCGTTAATTAACGATACATCCCAGAGACATAATTTAAGGGTTCATTAGTTAATGACAATTTTAAGTATACATAGGGTTAGGGTATAGGGTAGTAAACACTTTAAAAGCATGTAAATAAGTCAAATAAATGAAAATTAGTTCTTTAACTGATCGTTTTTAATAAAAGACAAAGCGATACAGCTGTTTTCATATAAATAAAGCTACCGGACCCTTTTTACCCGACTGCCGAAGGAGGGTAATGTGTTTATCAGTCTATATATGTATGTACGTTTGTTCCTATGTGGCGCTCTAGAGACCAAACGCGTTGGCCGATTTTTACCATTCTTACGTCAATCGATTTGTCTTAACCCTGCGAGTGTCACTGGCTACATTAAAATTTGAAAATAGGCAAATGATCGATTTTCGGCACCATATTTTGGGAGACCAAATATGTTTCCTTCCAATCCCGTCGTGTGCGGTATCAATATAAAGGGTTTTAAGAGGTGATTTAAAAATATATAACACTTATATGTTTTAATGTACCTAATTAAAAAAAAAATAACTAAAAAGATATAAATAAAAAAAGTTAATTAAATAAATAAAAAATCCGACTGCTTGAAAAGCAAACTAAAAAGACTTAAACAAGGAGACAATCATGCTGTGCAGTCGAAGGATACATCTGACATCATCTGGTTTTGGTCAGCCAGCTCGCAAATATGTATAGAATTCATCTTCCTGCCCTTGTCCCATGTTGCTTGGGGTCGGTTAAGAATTAATATAACAAAAAACATTTCAACCAAAGATATTTTTATTTGTTTTTATTTTATTTATTATAATTTTCATGTTTATTTTATTTTATTTATAAAGAAAGACCTTTCATCTAAAGATACGCACCATAAAAAAGAATGCCCTATTAAAAATAAAAATATAATCTCAAACGTAAATTTCAAAATCAATAGTTAAAAAGTTAAGTAAGGGTTTTGCTATACTTAACTTTAATTGTCATTAAGGGACGTTAAGGAACCGTTAACTGTCTCTGAGAGTGTACATTTTTAAATCTTTACTAAGGAACGACTTAAGTAAACGTTAAACGTCTCTGAGTGTGGCAGTAAGTGTCGGTAAGCGTATCACAAGGGAACGGCTGAATCATAGAAATATAATATATCTATGGGCTGAACCAATTTGTTTTTTTACCCGACAGCAAGGAAAGGGTTAAGTTTTTCGCACATATCTGAGTCGAAAATTTACACATAAACTTGTCCCCACTCACTAGGGTTGCTACTATATTGATACTGAATTTAAAAAACCGGCCAAGTGCGAGTCGGACGCGCGCACGAAGGTTCCGTACCATTATCGCAAAAAACACCACAAAAATCACGTTTGTTATATGGGATCCCTATTTAAATATTTATTTCATTCTGTTTTTAGTATTTGTTGCTATAGCGGCAACAAATACTAAACATCATACATCATCTGTAAAAAATTTCAACTAGTCTAGCTATAATCATGAGATACAGCCTGGTGACAGACCGATAGACAGACAGATGAATCGTGGAGTCTTAGTAATAGGAACCCTTAAAATGAGTAGATAGTATTTTACAAAATACATAAATACATCGATTCGTCCAAACATACATCACATCATGCTTACAGTGTTATCCACTGAGTCTTAGTGGGTAACACTGCCTTTATTGTATTAGATCTTAGGACCAGCGATGCAGTCAATTTAGTTATGTGACAGTTGCACCGGTTATAAGATGTGTATATTTATACAGTCACATATGTTTGGAAAAGACATTTGCTTGGACTTTACCCTCATTCATTATGTCTACCTGGGACAAACGATCCAGTTGGGTAGGGCCAACTTCGAGAAAGAGGTCAACCGTCGAATCCGACTCGGCTGGGCAGCGTTCGGGAAATTGCGCGGTGTCTTCTCGTCCAACTTACCACAGTGTCTCAAGGCGAAGGTCTATGACCAGTGTGTGTTGCCAGTGATGACCTATGGCTCTGAGACGTGGTCGCTCACAATGGGCCTCATCAGAAAGCTTACAGTCACGCAAAGGGCAATGAAGAGGGCTATGCTCGGAGTATCCTTGCGTGATCGAATCAGAAATGTAGAGATCCGCAAGAGAACCAGGGTTACCGACATAGCCCGAAGAATTGCCAAACTTAAGTGGCAGTGGGCAGGGCACATTGCTCGCAGAACGGATGGCCGATGGGGCAGAAAAGTTCTGGAGTGGCGACCGCGAACCGGAAGACGATGCGTTGGAAGGCTTCCCACCAGGTGGACCGATGACCTGGTGAAGGTTGCGGGGATTCGCTGGATGCGGGACGCACGGGACCGGTCAATGTGGCGACGCTTGGGGGAGGCCTATGTCCAGCAGTGGACGTCTTCCGGCTGATATGATGATGATGATGATGATTACCCTCATATGTTGGAGTTGGCTTTTTATTAGTGAGTATTGGCCACTGTTTTCAGTCGAACCAGGTGCATCAAATACCAGTGTGTTATATAAAGTGAATGCCTACTCTGCCAACCCAGAATATACGGTAATCCTACTGGATAAGACGGTAACCTACCCTTTTGTTAGGGTGGCCGCAGACTTTCGGGTTTCTGACGACCTGTAATGACTGTGAAAGATTCACTATACGGAGAATTCTATTTTTCTGTCATCTCGAGACACTGTCAGCACGGCAGCCATAGCCCTCACCAAACTTCTTGGCCGCCCTGAAGTTGGTTTACCGGATGCGCGAGGCACAAAACGGTGCTGTTTTTGTATGAGATTTCGTACTGTGCAGCCATTGTAGTGAAGTTCGCCTTCAGGGCGGCCAAGAAATTTGGCGAGAACTATACGACCATTCCGTGTTCTGTGAATATTTCATTCATATTCTTTTTTTAAGAACGAAGAAGGTAGTAATCGTATTTAACCTCAAAATAAAAGAAAAAAAAATCATAAAATTAGATTTTATCAACGAGGTTTAAATACTACAGGAACAGAATAGTGATTTGTGAGATTTGACAGTAATGAAATTGTTTCGCGCCTTATTCAATACGTTCGGAGTGGAGTGTCACCGCGCCGCGCCGCTCGAATGATCGTACCTACACCTCACTCCGCGTTACCCAAACTAAACCATAGCACATAAATGTTAAAACTTTTGTATAGTGGCAGAGTTTATTATTACGAATATGTAGGCGCAAAATTATAAACTTAAATTCAATGTTTCGCGTATCGCAAAGAAAAATACAAATTACCTGTGCAGCATGATACTTAGTTGTTAGAACTTTTATTGTAAGGTATAACTACTCCCTCTATACATATAGAAAATCATTTGAAAAACTTAGATCTATTATTGAAAGAGTTACGAGCCATTTTCAGTTTTCCATTTTTCCAAGTTTAGCTAGTACTAATAAAGAAAAAGTAAATTATTTAAATTTAAATATTTTATTATTGTTATGAAACGAAATAATATGAAATACCTCATTCATACCTATTGCATAACTCTAAACTGTTAGCATTTTGTACATAGCAATGAATTCACTTAAGTTATCCATCCAACGAAAATAAAAAAATAAAAAATGATCAAAGGTTATGTGAAAAATAATTATATCTCTACTGGACTATGTGGCCCCATGACGAGAACCTCGTGAAGGCTGAGAGAGATAAGAAAAGTAAGCATCTTGATCCGGCTCGCGAGTAATTGTGCCGATTGTTGTGACGGCCAATGACATAATAGCCAAGAGCCTCGACGAAAATCTGAGGCGGCTCTCGTTGGGCAGGTGGATCAACGGCTTGATCCAGAAAGCAGTACTCCCGCAGCCTAATTGCGTAAGTAAATTCGGCAAAGGAAACAAACTGTTTCTTTCCCAAAAACGACTTTTTGCAATACGAAAAGTGGTTTTTGGGCAAGAAACAGATTGTTTCCTTTGCCGAATTCACTTACACAATTAGGCTGCTGGACATAACACGTATAGTCAGGAGGTTCCTCTCTCAGAAGACCTGACCACCGGTAGCTTGGACCCTGTTCCTGATACCGGTGGGCTATTATTTTTGTATTTTAAAAGTTTTATTTTATTTTTGTAATGAATAATATTTAAAATGTAAAAGTATGTATATATAATAAATAAATGGAATAATACCTAGGTAATATCATATCGTCATATTCTTCTTTCTCCAATAGTAATTTGAAAGCTTGGCTTACCATTGCAATGTCGAATAATAATTTTCAACAAAATTATTGTTTTTAACGACTAAAATCGAGGAGAGTTTGGTGCGACACGTTTCGTTCACGCGCGCGAACACACCACCCGAGACCACACCACCGACGCGCGACCGAGGCACGGTGCCTCAGTCTCGTGTCGCGGTCGCGCGATGATCACTCACGACTTGTAGAGCACACAAATAAATATTTTTCTTTCTTTCTTTCTTTCATCGAAGGACCCCAGTTCTATTACAATCGTGCCACGGTATGTCAAAACCGCAGTTTTTGCATTCATCTGGTACATCAGTTAAAATACCGTGATCGGAACTGGAAAAAAAACCAAATGTATTAGATTCATATTGCCGAATGTTAGAAGTACCGAATGCGATATCATATTGAATGGTGAAAAGCTGGACTTTGTCAAACAGTTTTCCTGGGAATCA
The DNA here is from genome assembly GCA_949775005.1 of Orthosia gothica. Taxonomy (NCBI): domain Eukaryota; kingdom Metazoa; phylum Arthropoda; class Insecta; order Lepidoptera; family Noctuidae; genus Orthosia; species Orthosia gothica. The sequence continues at coordinate 47,758 of CATKRY010000220.1, forward strand.
CTCTAGACGACAAATTGCAATAGGGTCCTCACATAACACCTCTTGCGGGTCGGCTAAGCTCAGCCGCTTAAGCAGTTAGAAAAATAAGACAGTTAACGGATGTAGAAACCGCGCGTTTGGTCTATTTTTAGTTACTTTCACAGCATAATGTCATACGGTATTTTACTGTGGGGTCGAGCGGCTGACATTGAATCCATATTTATATTGCAAAAGAGAGCTGTCAGAGCCATATATAAGTTAAGTCACCGTGAATCTCTTAGGGAACTGTTAAAAATATTAATATTATGACAGTTTCTTGCCAATTCATTTATGAAAATATTATGCATGTAAGGAAAAATATACATCTCTTTAGTAAAGTCAGTTATAGACACAATTGTAATACCAGAAATAAAGATAAGTTAGATCATCCGTCTTACAGACTAGCTAAAGTGCAATCATCTTTTATGGGGTACTGTGTTAAATTCTATAACAAAATACCTTGTGATATATTAAAACTAAATGAAAGTAAATTTAAATCTTTAGTTAAAAGCACTCTTTGTAAACAAGCATATATTACAAATTAGATGATTTTATTCAAGATATGAATGCTTGGAAACATGCTGGTCCTGCTCCATAGGGCAATCTTTGGTGTAGACAAAATCAAATTTGTTAATTTATTTTCCTATTCATAGTTATTGTATTCATTGTTTATTTTTTTATAAATTGACTCACACACAGTTCTGTTGTTGTTGAATTAGGTATTTTACCTATGTTTGCAATATTTGTAAGTATGTGAGAACCATGTTCCTACTTATCAAATTAATTTATTTTCCTGTTAATGCTTTTTAATACTTTATACCTGTACGTAGTATAGTGTGTAGAGCTATTCTGGGTGCATCGTCCTCACATATATTAATGTATGTACGTATTTAAATATTGTAAAACACCACTTTTTTAAAAAAAAGAGTAAGTATGGAGTTTCTTGTGCATTCTTCTCCATAACAATCTACTTTCCGAATGCACGGTAGTTTTTTTTTTTTTATTACTTGTAAATTTTAATTTTAATTTATGTGACGTTCAAAAGTGCCGTTTATTGGCCTAATTGAATAAATATATTTGAATTTGACTTTGAACGGCATTGGCGGTACGGGCTAACATGTTGGCCTTTGGCCCGTAATTTCGAGCTATTTACGGAAACAGTCGAACACGCTCTTTTAAGCTTACTGCACATCCCTGTGCTCAAGCACCCCTATCGATCAGCTGTACCAAACGTAGTGCCAATATGCTGCGGGTCCAGTATACCTACAACGCTTTCAGGGTTACTGATGCGGTTTTATAATCACCATTTTAATGTTCCCACAGCTGGGACACAGGCCTCCTCTCTGTCAGAGGGAATGGGCCGTAATCCACCCCGCCGGCCCAGTGCGGAGTGGTGGATATCACATGTCTTCGAATTTATGGTTCTAGGTAATCAGGACGTACTCTAAAACTCATTTGATCTGTCCTCCTGCCCGGCGAGCATGGCCTACTGTGACATCGCTTAAGTCACACTTTTAATCACAGTTTGGGCGATAAACTCATTTTGTCTTAAATGCTAGTACGGCGGCGTGAATTATTTTCTTGACTTGTGGCATAACTTCTTGACGTTAATTTTTTTCTTTTTCAGAAATTTCCCAATTTTATTGCAGTTTCGGTTTAACCTTGGCCATAAAAACCATTTATGTTCTGAGAAGCATAGCCCTACGACTCACTGTTTCCGAATTATGGGCCACCGTATCTTTTTTTTTATTTTGCATAAAACGCTCTATATTTCCAAAAGGTTATCTCGAAAACGGTATGTCCTAGGCAAAAAATAACCAAAATTTAGACCCCCCCTTTGCTACCCCCATGTTAGCAGCATCCCAACATGAATTACAAGTTTTTTTATTTTTTTTTTTACTTTGCTTGGTTTTCGACTTGAACTACGGTCATGACAAGTTATGATAAAATATGTCATGTCTTACAATTTGTCTTAAATGCTAGCACGGGACAACCATGTGACATAGTTTACAGGCGCGACTTGCTTTTCTTTTTGTTGACTTCATAGTGCGACATAATTTGAATAGACGACCAAATAAAATAATACGTAAAAAAGTATGCCGTTCATATAGCTAAACAACTTTTTAATTTTGTTGGGAATAAATTAATATTTGACCCACGACCATAGACTTATGCACACTTTATTTTTCTTTGTTTGTTTGATAACATATAAAGTGTTTGTTAGAAAGATATAATTATTGTAAAAATTTTAATAATTACTAAAAAATATAATAGCTTGGACCAATACCGGTGGGCCCCTATTTTTTATATTTTAAATGTTTTTTGGGGATTTTATTTAAGAAACATTTAAAAATTTGGTAAGTAAGAAGAATATGGTATAAAAGAAAATAATTATAAAATAATAAAAATAAGAACAACAATAAAAAAATTACAATTATGAGAAAGTATTATATTAAAGTATAAAATTAATTAATAATCCTGTAACATTTCAATTAATTGATAAGCATTGATCACCATACACACAAAATGAATTTATTGCCATTTGGTGCAGTAATTAGAAGGCAAATTTTTTTTTTTTTCAACTATAAAATTTTATCACCACCTCCGAACGAAAGTGATACATTTTTCAAAATCATCTGTCAAAATGTGACATTTGTGACAAAATGGGTGCGCCCGTATTAGCAATTAAGACCCGATGAGTCCCAAACAAACGTCAGGAAATTTTCTCACGCCGCCGGTGCTATTATTTAGGACAAAATGGTGTTATCGCCCAAACTGCGATGAAATGTGTGACTCAAGCCATGTCACAGTAGGCCGTGCTCGCCGGGCAGCAACAAGAAAGGCATGTTGCGCCTTTAAAATATGTCACAAGTTTGACCCGTGCTAGCATTTAAGACAAATTGTAAGACTTGACATAATTTATCATGTCTTGTCACAAATGTCTTGGGTACGCCCATGCTCGCTAGGCAGTTGTATAGTATTAGTTCTGGACTCTTACGTGTAAGTATTGAACAAGTAAATAAAATGAGGGTAAAGGAAATAATCTGAGGGTAGTCAAAAGTAAAACAACAAATTTTTTTTCTCTTTATTTTAAATTAATATAAAAATAGTAATATATCATAATTTTATACTTTAATGACAAATATTGTTTGGTAATAATCTGTACCTGCCAGTGTAGTGTTATCAGCTCCAAAACACAACTTTTATTTTAATACCATGGAAGCAATCAACCGCACTATTGCTGAAATGAGCAATCTGTTCGCTCAAAGAATGTCTGCGTTTGAGAAAGAATTGCAGAAGACTCCATGCACCACAGCAATCACCACATCAACGTTGGCAGCGGAGTTTGCCTCTTTCCGGGCGTTTGTTGTTCAGGCGCTCGGTGCTCTGCAGCAGCAGGTTGCCATGTTGGCACAGACCCAGGATAATATGGAGATGCGTGGGCGGCGGAAAATCCTGTTGTTGCATGGAGTGTCGGAGGAGCAGGAGGAGGACACTGCTCGGGAGGTGGCTAAAGTACTCAAGCAGCGTCTCGATCTTGAATTGGCTACATCGGGCATCAAGAGATGCCACAGGATGGGTCGCAGTACATCACACAAAGCTCGACCAATCCTGATCAAACTGCATGATGTGACAATCCGCGACAAGATTTGGTTCAGCAAAACCAAGCTGAAGGGGTCTGGTGTCACTGTGTCGGAGTTCCTCACGAAGACCAGGCACAATGTTTTCATGGCAGCACGGGACAGATTTGGTGTGACCCAGTGCTGGACGTCTGAGGGCACTGTGTTCGTCCTGGATTCGAAGGGATTTCGCCATAGAGTCACTTCCTCTGCCGACCTGAATAAGATCGCGCAGCAGTCGGAGCTGAAGGCCACCCAGCCGGAGCAAGTCGCTGGACAGCCGGAGCCGGGCGTCACTCAACTGGTCGCGGTGGGAAAGGTCGCCGCTGCAAAATCTAAGCGTACTGTGGCCAAGAAGTAAAGTTCTTCCATGTGTTTTTCTATTGTTAGTCCAGGTATTTATTGTGTATGTTTTTCGGTAGGTGCTTCTATTCTATAATTAACTATATTTTTCAATAATTTGCACCTACTTCTTTTAATTTCTAATTTGTTTGTATACCTTAAGTTTTTGTATCATTTGTTTTCATTTCACCAATGTCACTGTCACAATCTGACGTTAAGTTTGCGTTCCACTGACATTTTCCTTCATTCTTAAACATTATTTCAAGTAACGCTCTGTTACACGATTATATTTTTTATTTTAGTTTTGTTTGTGATCTTGTTTTATACCTGGACTAAATGAAATTCTATTTTGTGTTTTGTTATATTTTACTCTCATTTTAAGTACAACTGGCAGGTGGACGGATAATTGTTAACCGCGCAGTTTATTTTTTATTTTTCTTGTTTAGTTTATTAATATTTATATAGTATTTTATAGTAATGCTCAGCCCTGGCTGTAGCAGTGATACTGATACGTTTTGTTCGCTTGATAGTGTTGATGAAAGTTATGTTAGTGCTCCTTCATTAGCTGACTCTCTTATTTCACTTTTTTCCGATGTCTCCGGGAACTTTAATGCAGTCCACATAAATGCCCAGAGTATTCCGGCCCACTTCCCAGATATGCTGGCAAGCTTTGACTGTAAGAATATTCATGCGATTCTTGTTTCTGAATCATGGTTAAAACCTTGTCTTCCCTCTGCCTCCTACTCTCTTCCGGGATTTCAACTTGTCAGGAATGATCGCGCGGTCGGTGGTGGTGGTGGGGTGGCCATTTATCTTCGTAATTATTTGCCATTTTCCATAGTCAATGTGTCCACACAGCCGCCCCCGCCGAACGCTGGTGAACATCTTTTCCTGGAAGTTGAATTACAGCATACCAAGATTCTCCTTGGGGTTTACTACTGCCCTTCTCTTCGGATTAATTTCTTTTCCTCTTTCGAACGTCTTTTAGAAGATTTAATTCCCTCTTACAGTCATAGTATCATAATGGGCGACTTTAATACATGCCTCCTTAAAAATGATTCCCGTTCTTCTTCTCTTCGTCATATTATTGAATCTACCAATCTATCTATTCTTGATCTTAGTGCCACTCACCATTTTCCGAACTCTGTGCCTTCGCTTCTTGATCTTATTTTTGTCTCGTCCTTCGATCACGTCGCTAAACATGGTCAATGTTCAGCTGACGCCTTTTCCTATCATGATCTAATTTATATTTCCTATAAAATTCGACCTCCTAAGCATAAGTTCAAAACTCTTCTGCTTCGCAATTTTGATGGTATGGACATTGATCTTCTTCGAAGGGATGCCAGTAACATCGACTGGACGCCGCTGGTCACATCGTCGTCCGTCGACGAACAAGTTGAAATCTTGACATCGACCCTCATTCAACTTTACGACACACATGCACCTATTCGAGCTGTAAGAGTTAAACATCTTCCGGCGCCTTGGTTGACTAGCGAGATTAAAGTTTTACTAAGCAAAAAGGCAGCTGCGAAGTTTAAGCTTAAAATTCGGCCCAGTGACGTCAACAGGGAAAGATACGTCTCAATTAGAAACCACTGCAACAAGGTGTGTAGAATCGCACAACGCCAAAATATCCATAATTCAGTTCAAAACGGTGATCCAGCCAAGATCTGGAAATTTCTCAATACATTGGGTATCGGAAAGAAGTCTCACGACACGATTCCTAAAGACTTGGACTTAAATTTACTTAACAGTAATTTTTCTACTTCACCCTTATTGGATAGGGCCACTAAAGCTACTACGCTTAGTTATCTTTCAAATCTTCCGATACCTGATTATTCCCCTTTTGTCATAAGTCAATTCTCTGCTTGTGATGTTAAAAGGAGTATTATTTCGATTACATCCAATGCTGTTGGTAGTGACTGTGTCAGCCGTAAGATGATCATCCCCATCCTTGACAATATTATTCCAATCATCCTTTACATCCTCAACTTCTCTGTTTCCAGTGGTGTCTTCCCACAAGCCTGGAAAGATGCCCAAATTATTCCTTTACCCAAAAAATCTCATCCTGCATCTTTTTCTGACTACCGTCCCATTTCTATCCTTCCTTTTCTATCCAAAGTCCTTGAAAAGCTTGTCCACCAACAACTCAGCACGTTCCTTTCCAAACACAATCTGCTAAATCCTTTTCAATCTGGTTTTCGACGTGGACACAGCACTACCTCAGCACTTGTAAATATTACGGACGATGTCAGGGCAGGCATGGAGATGGGAAAGTTAACGGTACTTGCTTTGCTTGATTTTAGCAATGCCTTCAATACGGTTGACTTCGATATTTTGCTTGGCGTCCTATGCTCTTTTAACATTATCTCCTCCGGTTATTGACTGGTTTCGCAGTTACCTGTTTGGCCGCCGGCAGCGTATTTGCACTGATGAATCTTTCTCTTCTTGGTGTCACACATCTGCCGGTGTGCCGCAGGGTGGCGTTTTATCTCCTCTTCTCTTCGCACTCTTTATTAATGCTATCACTCAACGACTTTCTTCTTTCTACCACCTGTATGCTGATGATCTCCAAATTTATACCCAAGCCCCTCTTGGAGAGTTACCTGATGCCATTGAGACGATTAATAACGACCTGGCTCGAATAGGTGACTGGAGCTCTGAGTTTGGGCTGAAGATCAATCCGACGAAGACTCAGGTGACTGTAGTTGGTAGTTCTCGGACTGTCTCTAAGATTGATTGGTCGACACTTCCCCAGGTTTCTTTTAACAACACCAGTATTCCTATAACTCACACTGTGAAGAACTTGGGGATTTATATCGACAGCACTCTTTCCTGGACCAAACAACTGCAGGAAGTCAGCCGTAAACTGTTTGCATCTGCAGGCTCCCTGAGACGACTTCGTAATTTTCTTCCCATAACCACTAAAATTGCAATTGCACAATCACTTCTTCTTCCTATCCTGGACTATGCTGATGCCAGCTATCTTGATCTCACCCAAGACCAATTGGACAAGCTTGAGCGACTTCAAAATCTCTGTATCAGGTTCATATTTGGCTTGCGCAAGTATGATCACGTTTCTGAATTCCGTATTAAGCTCAAATGGCTTCCTATTCGCCTTCGCCGGAATGCTCACATACTTTCTTTGCTTTATAATGTGCTCTTCAATCCTCTAACTCCTTTTTATCTTAAAGAACGCTTTCAGTTCCTCTGTGACACACATTCTAGGTCCTTGAGATCATCGGAGAATCTAAAATTGAGTATTCGTATGCATTCTACTTCCTTCTTTGACAAATCTTTTACGATTCAAGCTGCTCGGTTGTGGAATGCATTACCTATTGAGATAAGACGTGCTCAAACACTGCTAACATTCAAGAAAATGGTTAAGGAGCATTACCTTTCACTATAATTTGTATTCTTCTCCTTTCTCTGTCATATATTTATTAGTGTATTATGTAGTATTTGTATATATGTATTTTATTTTATTATGTGTAAGTAATATTATTTATGATATTTGGTACACTGACAGCCCTAAATTCATCTCCTATTGTTCAGTCCATCCAAAGGTTGTCTGTAAGAGATTGCCCTGTGCGATAAGACCGCCCATTGTACACTTGTTTTTACCCGACTGCCGAAGGAGGGTAATGTGTTTATTGTAAATGTTTTTCCTGTATGTTTTGTGGTGTACAATAAAGTATATAATAATAATAATAATAAAAAAATCCCCGACACATCTTTATTTCATGCTTTTTAAACTACATTATTTATCTAGTAATAGATACGCTACGATCGACAATCTTTCGAATACGTGATTATGACACGATATCTTGCGAAAATACCGCGATTCAAACAGTAAAACGCCCATAACTTTTGAACGGCTGAACAGATTTTCATCAAACATAGCTAAGAACACTCTTGATAAAGTCACCTTACAAACTTTCAAAAAAAAAACTAAACCAAATCGGTTCATCTGTTAACAAATACACAGATCCACAGAACTTATAACACCTCTATTTTTCAGTAGGAGGTTAATATAGTATGACAATCACTAACTGAGCAAACCCGCGTCAAGGGTTTTATTACACCTGCGTGAGTTTTAGCGTACGCCCTCAGAAGTTAAAAAATATCAAACACATAAAAGTAATTAGTGTTATTTATTTATTTATTGAAAAACAGCGACCGTAACCACTGAGCCACCACTGCTCTAAAAAAATGGTAGCGATAACATTTAGGATAGTAATTTACATAAAATAAAAAAATTGTGATTTATATAAAATTAAAGAATAGTTATTAAAGTATGTAAAATTTAAGGTATATATTTATTGATCGGCGAGTGATTTGGTCGAAAAAGATAAGTCAACTTTACCCATTGGTACGAATTGCCTGAAAAAAGAAGAATTTATTAATTTACTTGGCTTATTACTAGTTACTAGGTTTAACTGAAAAGTGTTGTATCTAGAAAGTAATAATAAAAAAAAAAACTTTAACCTAACCTAGGACCCAAGAAAATGCCAAATTTTATTTCAATCCGATTAGCAGTTGAAGATAATGATTGATTGAATGACTAAACATCCAAACAAACAGACTTGCACATTTCTAATATTAGCAGGAATAAACTTTCAAAAATTTTAGATCTGAAAGTTGGCAATGCAGTCGGGGGTAATATTCTGAATTAAAAAAAATGTTCAGGAGAATCTTGAATAGGATTGCCATAATTATTGTCTCATAATGTAACGCCACAAAGCGGTAACAGAAGGCGGCCATACCTAGCATTAATAATAATAATAAAGCCTTTATTTACTGATAAACTTAAACTACAATTACAATATAATATAGAAACTAAACATAACAAATTATTGCACTTCGGCGTCTTCGTCCATCAGCGCGTCCCTTGACGCATAAGCCTCCCCTAGGCTCCTCCACTTATCACGGTCTCGTGTAGCTCTGGCCCACAGGGTTCCAGCTATCTCCACTATGTCATCGTTCCAGCGTTTCCGTTGTCTACCTCTGCTTCTTTTTGATCCGTCTCTGATTTGCCATTCCGTTAAGGCCTTAGACCACTTGTTGTTTTTATCACGGAGCATATGACCAGCCCATCTCCATTTCAGACTTTTTGTGTGGAAGGTAGCATCTTTTACTTTGGTAATCTTCCTCAGATCTTTAGCTCTCTTTTTACCTTTTCTTTTAAAGTTCAAAATGCTTCGTTCCATGCCTCTTTGACAAGAAGTAATTTTTTGGAGAATTTTACGAGTCAATGCCCATGTTTGACAGCCGTAGGTAAGACATGGAAGAATACATGTATTAAAGAGTTTCCTTTTCGAAATTATAGGATATTGTTCATTTTTCATTATTTCTTTGAGTGACCAGTACCTGTTCTAAGCGCTAGTTATGCGTCTCTCTATCTCTTGTTCCATTTGCTTGTCAAACGAAATAAGTTGTCCCAGGTAGATATATGAGTTCACATAATCTATACTTTTTCCTTCGATACTGATAGTCTCTTCAATGCTGTTTGTCATTACCTTGGTCTTCTCTTTATTCATTGATAATCCCACTTGAATACTTCCTTCTGCGACCTCTTGCAACATCTTTTGTAGTGTGGAATGGTTATCTGATATTAAAACTAGGTCATCTGCAAATCGTAGGTGGTTTAGCAATGTTCCATTGATATTGATGCCGTATTTTTGCCATTCCATGCCTCTAAATACCTCTTCCAGCACTGCCGAGAAGATCTTTGGGGATAAAGGGTCACCCTGCCTTACTCCTCTGAGAATCCGAAATTCATCTCCTAAAGTTTCAAGTTTTATCTGGGCAGTGGAATTTGTGTATACATTTCTTATTATTCTAATATACGTCTGCTCTATCCCTTGGTCTTTTAAGGCTTTCCATATGCTGTTGTGGGCTAGAGAATCAAAGGCTTTACTGTAATCTACGAACGCTAAATATATAGATTTGTTGTATTCTTGTGCCTTCTGTATTAGTTGCTTTAATGTATGCATGTGATCTGTTGTTGAGAAACCTGCTCTGAAGCCTGCCTGTTCTACGGGTTGCTGTTCGTCTAGTTTCAGTGTTACTCTATAAATAATAATTTTCGAAAACACTTTGTATAGGTTCAACATTAAACTTATGGGTCTGTAGTTTCCTATTTCGTTCTTGTCACCTTTCTTATGTATTAGAACTATTACAGACTTGGTCCATTGGGCAGGCATGTTTTCCGTGGTTAAATTTTATTGAAGAGGTTCCACATCTCTTGTAGGTTGTCTGTTGATATTACTTTCAGAGCTTCGTTAGTTATGTAATCAGGGCCTGGCGCTTTACCATCTTTTTGTGAACGGATTGCAAATTCTATTTCAGATTTTAAAATGGGTGGCATTACTCGACCTTAAATTAAATAAGTATCTACCTAGCTAACTTAATTTCAATAATAGTTCAGGAACTTTCCAAAATTAACTTTAAAATACTCACACATATTCAACACCAGCTGCATCGAACATCGGCTTAGAAGCCTTGAACTCATCCTTGTCTGCTATTTCATCACTAAAATACACAACTTTTTTGATGCCTGACTGGATGATTATCTTGGCACATTCATTGCATGGGAACAGGCTAACATACATGGTGCAACCCTTCACAGTGGTTGTATTCCTGAAGACAATTGCATTCGTTTCTGCGTGGCACACTGTAATAATGATTAGTGACTGATTGACTGATTGGTAACTGTAATATCTCAGGAAATCAAAAACATCACAAGAAGTTACGATTGGTAAGTTTAACGATGCGTTATTAGTTATCAAAACCAGACGTTGTTTTTAGAGGGACATTGTATACGTATACTTATAATGAAGGTTTAGTATAAATGGTACACTTACAACTAGTCCTAGAGGCTGCAAGCGTGGACAGTGCATTGTTCAAATGCTTGTACTCATCCTGGGCTAAACACAACCTCTGCTTCTTCACATCGTACATCTCCTTCTTCGCCTGAGGACAAAAAGAGACAGTGATAAATAAAACATTCGAAGACGCTATCAAAGCGACGCAGAAGCAACTTCTCTTAAGGAATACGAAAGGATGTTCAAGTCACTGCCTGGGCATGCAGGCAACTTCATAAGTCAAAAAAGGTTGGCGTGTAGTTTATTTTCGGCCTTACAAATTGCGAGTACCGTTTCAAGTTGCCCCATAGGTATTACCATATTTTATTAACTGGATACATAGTCGTATGATAATATTAATAAAGAGAATAATTTTGAACGAAGTGTAAATGCATAATGCATAAATGAAGTATTTTTAAAAGGTTGCTTCTCAAAAGAAACGGGCAGAAATGTTAGAAAAATTGCTGCAAATCCATAAACACACACAACATCCTAGTTTGAATCCAACCCACTTACAGAATATCCTACTAACCGAATACGAACGCAATATTAGCCAATCCATCAGTCAATCGATCAGATTTGAAACATAAATTAAGAAGACTTATGTACGCGGATGTTAAAGTGCCGTACAGATTAATATTGCAAATCAATTTAATTTGCATGATTTGCATCAAGGAAACAAACGCTGGTGGACTTCAACACTGGCTATAGTCAGGTTGAAATGCTATCGTATAAGTCAAAATAGAATGTTCCACATACGATACACTAACCAAAATCAATTTCGACAGATGTTATCAAGTGCCTAAACAATTTAATATCATCAATTATTTCTTTAAGAGGAAAATACTGTGCCCATTTGATTTAAAAAGAGTACACAATTATGTTGATGATTTGGTCAATGAAGTTCTTGTTGGTGTCATAAAAATTGATTGAATTACGAGACAAAGCTGAGCACTTCACATCATCAGCCTATTAATGTTCCCACTGCTGGGACACAGGCCTCCTCTCTGTGAAAGCTGAATATAAAAACATAATTATTTAGCTACTGGTGCACAACAATGTTTTACATCAGATTTAATTACTATAAAATGTTTGATCGACGGTGAAAATTCTTCAACTTCTTGACGCAAGTGTAGTGAATTAGTGATGTAAACAGTTAAAACTACCTATATCTTAAAAGTGCTACCCGCCAGTCATCTTTCGACAGCTCAATCAATATTTAACAAAATCGTAAAATACAATCTAACCAGCTAAAATAAACTTAGTTTAGCTGCTTACGTGTTAGACAAAACGCTAATCTAAAATCTTTTCGCATAGCAAAACTTCATTTTCATCTTTACATATTTTGAAGACAATATTTGTCTGAGAATACGTGCATCGTAAAAATCATATTGAAACGTAATAATAAACTGAGAATTCTTAAAAATAAGGTTAACATCGCAACTCCATACGAAATTCATCAAGCCACACACAAAATTAACGAGTCATTGGATCAAAATACCGAAACAGGCATTTTTTGCTCCCAGCAGCGTTAAATACGATATTATAAGTTGAGCAAAGACTTTTTTAGTTCGGAATCCGTGTAAAAACATCTTCGAATCATCGTACGGTTATATCCTGTTCTGTAAAAAATATAAAACTAAGAGCATTGTATTCGAAGGAATGACGTCAAATGTTAGTCACTATGCCTAGTATTTGACCTAAGAATATTTTGAGTGGAAAAACAAGTAACAATTACGGTGAAAAGTCGCAGCGATCCATTGGGCCTGTATGCTTGCTGCAGCCGACTCCAGGTGTGCGGCGGACACTGCGGGAAGGTTCCATTCCTGCTGAGCACCTGCGTGGCTACGTAACCTTGACCTTCGTAGTACGCCACTTCGGACACAGGCACTAAACGCTCTTCCGCGGCACGTATCTGACGCACTGACAGTATGTTTTCGTAAATAGCTTCGTCCTCTAGGTTCTGACCCTCGGGGCAGAGCCGGTAACCGAACTCGCGGCTGATCTCGTCGAGGTTAGCGTACTCGGGGCGCTTGCGCATCTCGTCTATGTTCTGGTACTGGGGTTCGTCGCGCACGCGCAGGCCGGCGGGGCGGATCGACGAAGGGTCAACGCGGACGCCATACTCGGGCGGCTGGCGCACCATGCGCGCGAGTTGGCGGCTGCCGAAACAGCCACGGCACCAGGTGTACGCGCGCCCGCGGACCATCTGCGTTTCGGGTTCAGGGGGCGGCGGCTGGGACCACAAGGTGAGCGCTCGCCGCCGCAACGGACACATCTCATCATGGAGGTACCGAAAGTGACGCTGGATGATCGAATTACTGAAGTGGAGATATGAAAACAATAGGCCTGTTACGGTTAAAGCCGGAATGCTGTAATAGACAGGAATGCTTTAGCTCCTAATATTATTATGGTAACGTGTTTTAGTATTCAGTTTGAGAAATCTTTATGAAGCTTTTTATGTGTTTTACGCTTTTAGAAATGCAGTTTCTCGCAATAAAAGTCTTAAGCAGTTGTATATAGGTTTTACTCTAGGAACTAAAATCTCTTTTGCATTAAGCAATCATTGTTGAATTAGTTAGAAATATAGCAAAACAAAGACTTGTTTAGTGAAACAAACCGCTCACAATAAGATTAGCACTAGTAATAATGAATAAACATGACCTTCTTTTTTTTTTGGGCGCACGGTTGGCGTAGTGGTTGAGCGATTGACTGCTGCGCTGCGTGTCGCGGGTTCGATTCCCGCACGGAACAAATATTTGTATGACCTACAGATAGTTGTTCCGGCTCTGGGTGTTGTGTATGTGAGTTTATATGTTTGTAAACGCACCCACGATACAGGAAGAAATTCCTAGTGTGGGGCAACGTTTTTTTTAAAAAAAAAAAGAAAAAAAAAAAGAAAAGAATTGTTATATTAAAAGCACCTGCAATGTAAATTCAAGCACTAAGCTTCTTTGTAGCGTAGTGGCGCTCGCACACTTCGAGGAAGACGCCAAATCTGGCTGGATCCTTCTCGGAAATATTTTTGACTACTTAATAAAAGATTGATTGCTCAAAGGGATAGGTGGAACAAGATTATTAGTTTGGAGGATGAAACCAAAAATATTGTCGATGGTATTCTTAAGAGAGCTCTGCCCACCATTGGAATGGTAGAGGATGATGAGTCAGAGGATGAAAAATGTAGCAGTAAAGAAAAAAAATTGCAAAGTATGTGGGAACTGGGACGATATATATAATTCAGACATCCGGTATATATATTATTAGCGGAACTTATTGTTGGTAGTGGTGGTACCTACCGATTAATATAAAAGCGTGCGCTCGAGCGAGTATCGGTCATTTGCTCCTGAGTCGTCGCACGGTAAGGTTGTCGGTACCTACGCTACTTGCAGTAAGTTCGTTCCATACTTTGTTATTTTGGCTATTGTTTTATTGTTTCGTGTTTTGAATATTAACGGTTGTTTGTGATTGCTCGAATTTTAATGATAAGTTGAACTATTGTTAAAATTAGGTCTATTCTGAAATAAATTCATTTTAGGTTGTTTGAATTGTTTTTTTGTTAATACCCCCAACGCATCAACAAGCGCTTGGGTCGTCGAAACTTTATTTTTTTCTAAAGGGGGTGTGCTGTCACGAATTGACGGCGTAACACGCGAACCACTAGCCGTGTTTGTCTCAATAGCAGTCAATCGCGACATAATAGTGCCCAATACATTCTTCACAGAGATATCATGAGGATGACGCTACTTGCAGTAAGTTCGTTCCATACTTTGTTATTTTGGCTATTGTTTTATTGTTTCGTGTTTTGAATATTAACGGTTGTTTGTGATTGCTCGAATTTTAATGATAAGTTGAACTATTGTTAAAATTAGGTCTATTCTGAAATAAGTTCATTTTAGGTTGTTTGAATTGTTTTTTTTATTTGTTTATCCATTCTGGTCGCTAAAAATATATATTCGTAGTAAGACCTGAATATAATTCAAATTGAAATAATTTATTCATATCATGCAAAAATATAATTACAAAATTCTACCTGCATGTAATTTACCTAGTCAATTAATTCCCAAAAGAGTGATACATTTTTCCTAAGCCACACGCAACCGCATTCCACGTTACAAAATTAGTGGCGTGAGTAGGTTCTAGGAAGCTAAACGAGAAATTTTATGCTTCTGCGAAGGACTGATGTCTTATAGACCAAATCTAATTTCGTAATCGCTCGATACTACAGAAATACCTGGAGTATTTGCAAAAATACTGTGATAAGAACTGCATGGAGGGAAAATCTACATTCGAAATGAAAAATTCCAGACATTCGAATTCATTTCGTATGTCTGGAGATTTTCCCTCCATTGGATTTATTGCGAAGAGAAAAGCCCTTGCATTCAGTAGTTGAAACAGGTTTTGAACGTATAACTCCGCATTTCTTACAATATACTTTGCCCTAAGCACTGTTCTCTTTCGCATTACACCATTAAAGTAGATTTCATCATTTAGCTCTCATTAAGGTCTTTTACCGAGCACAAAATACAATCGTCGATCAAGCTTATAACAAAGATTAATCAGTTACTTTATTATCCTATAACGAGAACAATTATCACAGCCAGTTTCTAGGTTACGTAGGCGACGCGACGTTCCAATTAAAATTCTATACGAAAGCTTATTTGCTAATTAGTAATCGCGATTTTATTCATATTGCTAAACTCTTTGGGTAGTGCTAGTCACATCTTTCTTGCGCAAATGCGTCCATACTAGACTTGAGCATGTATATGATCGGTAAAGTTTATTTTTCTGTTCGCAAAATTTTAGAGACACTTTATTCTTCGGGTGATAGAGGTTGCTTTTGCTTGAAGTGTTATGTTATCTGGTGGTAAAAAGTTTTTGTTTTAATTGTGTGCACATGCTTGCACGTCCCATACCCATAGTGGCGAGGCTTCTGTACTATTATACTCGAGATAAGCCGGTGAATTTTTATATGCCACTCGCCTGTTGTCTGCCATGTTAGAATCGAATCACTTTGTTAATATAACGATGGATGTAATATTAGAAATGCATGTTTCATTGTCAATAGGGACTTGACAA
The DNA here is from genome assembly GCA_949775005.1 of Orthosia gothica. Classification (NCBI taxonomy): domain Eukaryota; kingdom Metazoa; phylum Arthropoda; class Insecta; order Lepidoptera; family Noctuidae; genus Orthosia; species Orthosia gothica. The sequence goes on from CATKRY010000220.1 coordinate 63,680, forward strand.
ATGATTTAGAAATCGCATTTGATGGAGGCATTCCGTTAGTTGAACGTAAAGACTTTATTCACAATTCATAACTTAAAAAGTTTCAAGAAAAGGTTGAAAAAATGTCTAAGTCCATATAGCTACACGAAGAAACTTATAAATAAGTACAACAAAACCCATATCAAAAAGTTATAGTCCACTAGCATTATCGGTTCAAAGCTCCAAGACGATTTGCAACTTGACTAGACGTCTGCTATCTACAGCTAAGTTACTTTGATGGCCTGTTCAGCTATCTGCTATGATAAAACTCTCGTAAAACGTACAATATGCACGACTTTACTGCCTTATGTCTTTGTTATCTTAGAATTATGAAATGGGGCATCAAGTGTCGATACCGATTTACGACGGGTCGTTCGTTTATGAGGTCTAAGGACGTTTTCTAGCATGTTCTCTTTACTTTTATTTCTATCTCCTGGTTTCTTTATTACCATTCTTGCTAGCAACGTCACTAGCAGACACAAACTTAACCTTCTTTCCTAGAAGAATTGCCAAAAGGAAAACTCATGTTTTATACCAAAATTAAAACAGACGCGAAAACCTGAGCACGCGTCTATTCGCGGAACAACTCGCTACGCAGAATTGGAGCGCCTATCGAAAGATTGACTCACGCATCGGAACGCAATATCCGATCAGTTCGATGTGTTTGCACCGTGGTTTGCACGCAACGTGTATTACAATTTCGTGGTTAACGCGTTATAAAGGTATTTGACCATGGTAAAAGATGTGTGGGCAGTCCGAACCACCACTAATCTCTATGGTCTTATTTTTTTATCGTCTTTGCTGTTTTCTGACTTGAACCCATACGTATGGTGCAATTTTGTAGTTAGGGCTTCTTCTTGACCTCGATGTCACTAGACGGAAAGCTATGAGGTCTATGATTTCTTAACAACATTGTACTGTGTATTTACCGCTCCCCTTCTAATACTAATAACTTCGTGAGCTCGCTGAGCGCTCACTAAGATACACTAGCTGCATACAATAATATCATCGTAGCGGGGGACATAAATATCAACATTAAACCAAAAGAATCAGAGACCAGTAGTGAGCAAAATACAAGAAATAATTATCTCAATATGTTGTCACTGTATGGTATTCTGCCAGAACATGTACTACCTACAAGAGAAAGGAACTGTCTAGATCATTTCATGATAAAGATACAAAGGAAAAAGGTATAGCCATTTATTGCTATATTACATACTACAATCACTGACCATTATACTACCTTTCTATCGTTAAATAAATTTAAAAATATTCACATTCCTAAAAAAAGTACGACTACTCTCAATTATGATCAGGCTTTGAAAGATTTACAAAATCAAAATTTATCTGAATTACTCTTCTGTGATGACCCCAATTTATTGACTAATCTACTTATTAAAAAACTAATCAACACCTTAAAAAATAACACAACTACCCTAACGGTACCAAACAGTAAGCGTATAATTAAGCCGTGGATTACATACCACTGGTATTCTACGTTGCATACGAAATCGTAATAATCTACAAAAACAACTTAGACTTGACCCACATAACGACATTTTAGAAATAACCTATACTAGATACCGAAATCATTGTAATTATTTAATAAAGAAACTAAAGCGAAAGTATGAAAGAGATTTACTTACAAATTCAGTCACGAACAATAAAAAGCTCTGGAAAAATATTAAACAGCTAACTTATTCTAATAAATGTAAAAATCATAACTCTGAAATACTAAATGTAAGAATATCGCCTCTTGAGTCAGTAAATTTTATTAACAATCATTTCGCAAATATAGGTAAACAGTTAGCTCAAGAAATCCAGCTTAATATATCTAACCCTAATAACCAACTAAATAACTTACCGTCCCAAAGAAACACCTCGTTCTTCTAGACACCGACCTTGATGAAGTTGATAGAACGTTGATGAGTCTTAAGTCTTACAGTGCCCCTGGCTGGGACAATATCCCCACAAAATTTATGAAATTTGCAATTGTAATTGTTCCCATTTTAACTCACTTGACTAACCTTTGTTTCCAAAAAGGTGTTTTCCCTGATCTGTTAAAGCAATCCATTATCACCCCAGTACACAAGGGGGAGACAGAGACGATGTCAATAACTACAGACCTATATCTGTTTTACCATGCATATCAAAAATTATCGAAAAATTATTAAATTATGGAATGATGCAGTATTTAAATAAAATCAACATATTATCCCACTCGCAATTCGGATTCAGACAAAAATTATCCACTAAGGATGCAGTTACTGCTTTGAGTTCTTTAGTAACCAAGGAACTTGACTCTGGAAACAAATGCTTAACTGTATTCTTAGACCTCAAGAAGGCATTTGACACCGTCTCTGTCCCTGTCCTAGTGAGAAAACTGGAAAAGGCTGGAATACGGGAAACGGCGCTCAACTTATTAAAAGATTATCTCTCGCAGAGAATACAGAAAGTTAGGGTGGGAGATGTTACCAGTGATCAAGCGGATGTATCATTTGGCGTTCCACAGGGCAGCGTACTAGGCCTAACACTCTTCCTGGTATACGTCAATGACCTTTGTAATATGAAAATCCATAACGCAAAGGTTTTTTCATACGCTAATGATACAGCGATAGTTTTCTCAGGGAACTCCTGGAACGATGTGAAACAAAAAGCAGAGTCGGGCATGGCCCAAGTACCTAATTGGTGAAATAATAACTTACTCACACTTAATAAATCTAAAACGAACTATATATGTTTTAGTATTAGCAAAGGTACACAACCGACAAACGACTTTAACATAAAAGTTCATGTTTGCGGTGACATTAATAATAGGCATTGTGCCTGTTCGCTCATGAAACAGGTCGCACAGACAAAGTATCTAGGAGTGATACTAGATCAACGTTTATCCTGGTATCCCCACCTTGATGAAGTCGCGAATAGACTTAGAAGATTAAGCTGGATGTTCAAGACTCTCAGGCATATCGCACCAAAGAAAATAAATACGAACAGTGCACGAAATCCGTCTAGAAATATTTTAAGTGAGATATACATAGCTCTGGTCCAGTCGGTCTTAATATATTGCATCCCCATTTGGGGTGGAGCTGCAAAAACTAATTTTATCAAGGTCGAACGAGCCCAACGGGCCCTAATTAAGATTATGTATTTAAAAAAGTTAAGACACCGTACTGAACTCAAGTATAAATGCTCAAAGAAGAAAGGACCTAATTGCACAAATTCCCCATACAAAAACTGTATTCGCTGGGAGACAATACAATAAGCGATCAGCAATACTTTATAACAAAATTAACAGGAAAATATACATATACCCAAAAAAATACTGTGACTGTAAAAAAACTTTAATAAATTGGATGAAATCACTAACCTATGATGACACGGAGGCACTTTTGGAACACATTAGGTAAATACTAAATAAGCAGCAATAATAATCACACACTACACCACCCACACCTATATATCTCTAAACATCAAATGTACAACACTTACACATATCACACATCCCAGGCATATAAGTATGTAAAATAATAGAATCGAAAAAAAAAAAAAAACTATGACACACACACTAATACAGACATCAATCACTAATTCAGTATCATCACTCTGGCACACACGAATTACGTAGGCTACTGCCGGAGGACTCAAAAAAAACCGAATTTATTACAAACTAATTTATTTTAATAAAGAAATTACAATTATTAGAATATTAAGTCGACCCGATCGATGGTGGATACGAAGTGCGCGGGCTCGGTCACGTAGACGGTGTCTTCGGGCCTCGTGTTCTGTGTCAGCAGTTTCCCCTCGTAGCAACTGGGTCAATGATGCGCACGCGTTGTGCCTCGTGCCATGTGTCAGCGCTTTACTTGGTAGTGATGCGCGTAACACCTCCCCCCTCAGATCGACGACTATTTCAGATTTTGAGATGAAATATCGTCGAGAGTTTAGATTGATCTTGAGGTGCCAGCTGGTTCCGGCGGGTTTCAGATGTTTCCGGCTCGGCGTACATGGCTTCATCTGGGTTTGACATCTGCTTCTTACGGCGGATGTGGACTCGGTATGATAGTGTTGCTCCCAGTACAAGTAAGGCCAGTAGTGTACCATAAAATGGGATTGTCGTATGGTAAATGGTTGAGGTTGGTTCAATGTGGATTGGCTTCTGTGAGTCTATTCTATCTTGAATATCGTGCAGCTTCTTCAAGTTAATAGCACTGATTTGAAGGGGTGGCGTGGTTGATACTTCGATGTCATCTGGCACGCTGCTAATCTTCATAGGTTGTCCACTAATGTGGTCGTTGATGTTGATGATGGTGAACTCGTCTGTTCGTAGCTTGCAGTTATGTGGAATAGTGGCTAGGAAGCTTCCGGTTAGGGTTATGGATTCTTCCTGTTCGCAGATTAGCTGGACTTGTGTTGGTTTCGGGAACACGAGAGCGTAGCGGCGGTCATCTAACTTCTCCATTGCAGGCTTCGTCAGGCTGATAGTAATCGTGTTGCATGATTTGTATGGTGTTTGACTTCCAATGATATCGCAGATGCAGTCTGGATTGGTTCTCATTTGGTGGTTAAGTTTTTCTTCGCAGAGATACTCTGAAGCTACCTTCGGGCATTCTGCCTCTATGTACGCATGAATATTCCCAGTGATTGCTATGAATGGGTAGGACGGGATGATGGCTTGCTTACTTCTATTTGGTACAATTACTAACTTATGCAACAGGAATTTTAGTGGAGAAGTTATGGGAAATTTGAATGCGAAAACTATTTGACTTCCACGATAATAAGCTAATGGTTTAATGATGTCATAATATTCTCTAATTTCTAATTCTAGTAGTTGGTCTTTATTATAAAGCGCGCTTAGTTTGCGTATCATATTGCTTAGTACTTCTGTACTCAACATGGAATGATGAGTATGCACTTGACCGGAAAGAGCTATCGCGTTTTCTAACCTACTCAATTCGCTTAATAGACTATCTACATTATTGCTAATTATTTGCAGTATTTGCGAAAACTTTGCAAATTTTATGAGGTTGTGTTGTTTATACTTATCGGCGTCGAGTAAAATATGCAGACTGTCATTTAATTGTACTTGGTTCTCTACTAATTTTGTAATAATTTTTGTATGTTCATTCATCAGACCTTTGCTAAGGCTTATATGATGATTTTGCTCAATAGCTATTTGTTGCTGATTATCATTGATGGCCTTAAGGGCGTTATCGTACTTGATGGCATCTGTATGGTCCAGGTTTCCTGTAATGCTCTTTATAACGGATCCAAGACCATCTATTAAGCTTCTCTTGAATCGATTGGGCTTTAGGCTTTGTAGATGAGATGAGGCTTTATTTAATTTTACATACAAGCTGTCTGTTTGGAGCTCGTATAAAGTGCGAGTATAGTTGTCTAGTCTGTCTGTGGCTTTAATAAGTTGGGTTCGTATTTCGTTAATATTATTATCTATGTCTGTTAGTTCAATGTTCTGCAGGAATGTATGATAATGAGTAATGAGTTTCATGGGCCCTAGTTTGAAGGGCAGTAGTCCAGGTCCATTGTCAAGTCGTTCTAGATTGATCTCCTGCGCCCATGTTAGGCTAAGTAACAGCATCAGGGGTATCCTGCAACAATTTCGCGGTTTTAGGGACGCGCTTTAATCTAGATTTGGCTATAGGTCCCTTTTTCTTGGACGTATAGATGTGGATAGGTAAATTAGCTAGGACGGTATCTTGGCTGTATCTAGGTGCGAGTTTTGATCTACTAGCGGAGGGATTACTGATGAATATTTGTTGGTCGGGTTCATAGTCGACCTCGTCCTCTCGGGTTTTATTACGACTCTCTATAAGCGCCGATCGATTAGCGAGAGACGTCTCATTGATTAGCTCGTATACTTTTTGCATACGTTCTCTATGTGTTTCTGTATACTGTTGCAAGAGGTGTCCGGTCAGATCGATGTCAGTCGGGTCTCGTGGGTCAGTGTGTCCTAATATAAGGTCGAATGGTTTGCATCGTGTGAAAGAATGGATTGAACTATTGTATGCTATGATTGCATATGGCATCAAATGTACAACTGGCTCATCTTTGTGTTTTAGTTTCAAAATACGAAGATGTTCCAGTATAGTGGAATGAAAGCGTTCTATATTTCCGTTAGCGTTGGGTGAGTATGCGAGTGTTTGGTGATGGATTATTTTGTGAACCTTGCAGAACTCGGTGAACATCTGGTTGGTGAATTCGGTCCCTTGATCTGTAATAATGGTTAGTGGTAGGCCATGGTGCGTGCTGAAAGTTAGTAAAGCTTGTATGATACTAACTGCAGTCCCATCTCGGAGGAGGTATGCTTGACCATACTTTGAGAAGGCATCTATGAATGTTACGTATTTTTCGTTCTGTGCTGAAAAGCTATCCATATGTATTACTTCAAACGGTCTGGTGGCCGGAGGCACTATGTTGAACTTCTGTTTTATGGGGCTCCTATCGTACTTTGCTTGCCCACATATTGTGCAGTCATTTATGAATTTTGTTATGTGCTCTCGCATCTTAGGCCAATAATATTTAACAGATAAGGCTAGAAAGCACTCGTTGATACCACGGTGGTTGGTCTTGCCCTCGTGGTAGTGACGGATAATTTCCTGCTGCCTCAGGTATTCCTTTACGTTTTCAAGTTCTTTTTTTGCCAATACCAATTTCATGGCAGAACTTTTAAAGTATTTTTGTAGCAACGGGATTATGTTGTACATTGCAAGGGGTGGATTTATTAACAGGGCAGTTTTGATTTTAGGATTGACATACTCCTTAATGGCATTAATTAAATCTTCCTCCAAGTTGGATTCAGATAGCTGGACGGATGTTCGAGTGTGGGTGTCAAATGTCTTGGTTGCCATAGTTCGTCTTTTAAAGTCGCCTACAACTGTTAAACATAACTGTCGGTGAAATTTGTTAAGTGGTTCGTCGGTGATGGGTATTTCAAGTATGGGGTTTTCCTCAGAGGTGTGTGCTGTCAGGGTGTTGGAGTTATCTGGGGATGGTGGTCGGTCAGTTGCGTTTGCAATCATAGAACTAACTTCCTCGTTGTGGATTTCGACTCGAGAAAGGGCGTCGGCATTGGTGTTGTGTTTGCCTTTTTTATATATGACGGTGAAATCATATTCGCTTAACTTTAATCGCCACCTAGTTAATCGTGAATTTGGTTCCTTGAGGCTCATGACCCACTGTAATGGTTTGTGGTCTGTTACTATTTTGAACTTGCGTCCGAAAAGGTAAGGCCGGAAATATTTTGTAGCCCATACAATGGCTAGTAATTCCTTCTCTATCGTACTGTAATTTACTTCACTTTCATTAAGTGTTCGCGACGCATATGCTACGGGTTTATCCGAGCCAATAGAACCTTGTGAGAGTATCGCGCCGATTGCAAAATTGGAGGCGTCCGTGGTTAATATGAATTCTTTGTCAAAGTCTGGATATTTAAGGATAGGGTCGTTGGTCAGTAGAGTCTTACACTTCTCAAAGCAGTTAATATAATCTGAGTCTAAGGTTACCCTTTTCCCTTTCTTTAAACATTGGGTGAGAGGTTTGGTAATACGGGAAAAGTCTGGAATGAATTTTCGGTAATAACCGAGGAGTCCGAGGAACTGTTTAATTTCTTTAGGTGTTTTAGGTATGGGGTAATTTTGAATAGCTGTGATTTTGTCTGGGTTAGGCTTTATACCTTCGGTACTGATGATATGACCTAGGTATGCGGTTTCGAGTTTTAAGAACTCTGATTTATCTAGCTGGATTTTAAAGTTGGATTCTCTTAACCTCTGGAATACTTTCTCTAGGTTGTTCATGTGTTCCTGGAGAGAAGTACTGAACACGATTATATCGTCGAGATACACAAGACATATAACATTTTGGAGTCCTCTGAGTACGTTATCCATCACTCGTTGGAACGTAGAAGGGGAATTTTTAAGTCCCATGGGCATTCTCAAGAATTCGAAGTGCCCATGTTCAACATTAAAAGCGGTCTTGGGTATGTCACTGGGGTCCAATTCCACTTGGTAGAAACCTGATGCCAGGTCAAGTGTGGTGAAATATTGGCACTTGCCTAGTTTGTCCAAGACGTCTGTAATATTCGGGATGGGGTATTTGTCATCGATCGTTTTTTCGTTAAGTTTCCGAAAGTCAATGACAATACGCCATTTCTGTTTTCCAGAAGCGTCACTTTTCTTTGGGACGACCCAAATTGGTGAGCTCCATGCGGATTCAGACGGCCTAATGATTCCCTGATCTAACATTTTTGCTATTTGGTCACTAACTTCTTGACGGTGTATAAACGGATATCTGTAACTTTTGGTATAAATTGGAACTTCATCTGTGGTCTTAATACTGTGCTTTATTTTGTTGGTGAAAGTTAATGCCTCGCCTTCAATGTAAAAGACGTCGGCGTACTTTGAACACAGTGCCAATAAGTTTGCCTTTTCCTCCTTGTTTAGGTGATCGGTGCGTAGCCGGGAAGTAACATCCTTAGCGCGAGGTGACAGTTGCTCGGTGCATTCAACATTGAGTATCGTTGCCTGAGTGGCACGGTCCAATGAAAATATTATATCGTTGTGGGTTGGGTTGGTTACTTCAACTATACCGCGGTTATTAGAAACGGTAGTCAGGCATTCAGATATAATACAGTTGCAAATTATCTGATCCTCTACCAGAACCTCACCACCTGGTGCGTTAATAGGTAACCGTATTAATTTAGAACTTCCTGCTGGTATGATTTCCTCGTAGAGATTTAAATTTCGGGAATTATAAATTTGGATGGGATTAATTGCGAACCTAGTCATACATGTAAGATCTTTCAAATCTAACTTAGCCTCCCATTTGGTGAGCAGATCCATTCCTATCAACCCATCAAAACGATCGTGGAATCTGTATACGAATAGTTTAATTGATTCCTTTTCACCGAATTCGGGAAAGCAGGGTAAGTTAATAGAGTATTCACTCCTGCTTGTGGCATGAACATTAGTGACCTCGAATGGATCGTAGTTAAGAGGTATGTGCGGGAAATAAGTCTGTACTGCTTCTGGACTGATGAAAGATTGGTTTGCACCGGTATCTATCAGAAAGTTAAGTGGAGGGTTATGGATACGAACAAATGGTAGTTGCCTTTGGGTTTGCAAGTTCAATTCTATCCTAAGCTGTTTGACTTCGGAACTTTCTGAAAATCCTGACTGGTTGAGGATTGCTGTTGGTCAGCAGTACCTGCCTTGTCGTTATCGTTAGTCCCATCGGTCTGTTCCGGTATGAATTGGTCATATGTACTGTCATCGAAATAAATATAATCCTGGTTGTAGTGGTCAAAGTAAAGGTAGTCGGATGGGTCGGGGTAAAAATAGACATCCCCATAATTCGAACATTCGTTCACATTAACGTCGCGAGTTTTAAGATAGTTGGAAGGTGGTGGATTGCCCTGTTGTGCCCAATTCCAGCTGTTGGTAGCAGGCAGGGGCCTGGGCACAAAGTGGCTCACGCCGCTCATCGGCTTGGGGCCGTTATTCGGCGGGTACTGGTTTCTTGGGGGCATTCTAAATCCAGAACCACCTTGGTTATTATTAGGCGGTGGTGCGCTGAATATCTGTTGTGTGCGGGTCGGGCCGCGTTGTGGCATGTTATTTGGATTAAAAGACATTCCGGGTTGGTGTTGAGATGACCAAGGCCGGGGCATAAACTGCGGTCCTTGCGGTCTAAATGGACTGAGCATGTTAAAAGGGTTAGGCCTAAACGGAACAAGCATATTGTTACCTGGATGGACTGGCATTTTATGATTAATTTCGTTTTGTTGATTGAGTGGCATTCGCCCTGAAGGTTTTTTATCCGACAAGTTATCATTTCTACTCTGCAAATACATAGTGTTAGTCTCCTCATGCACGAACTCTAGAGCCTTCTCAATTGTTTCTGGTCTCATACATCTTATACGCGAGCCTAAGGGATCTTTCAAACCTCGGAGATAGGCTTGCAAAGTTAGTTTGCGATATAAATCACGTTTTGCCGCAATAGTTGAATCTAGGGTATCGTGCAATGAAACATATGTCATGACGGTGCTGAAAAGTCCCTGGCAACGCTCATAGAATTCCTGCGGCGTGCCGGAACCCTGTGTAAGTAAAGCCAAATCGTTGTAGAGAGCGGTCTCATCTCTCTGATCAGCAAAATTGTTCACAAGAGCACTACGTATGCCTGCCCAATCATTTGGTATACCGTTTGCATTAATCAGGCGGGCGGCGGGCCCAATAACTTTGTTTAATATGCCGTTTAGAAGCGCTAAGTTATTTAACGGTTGCTCCTCTCGAACGAATTCAACTACCAACTGGTCACACAATTTAATGAACCTGGTAAGTACGTTTGGATTCCCATCAAAATCGGGAACTAAGCGGAGGGCTTTATATATACTGTCTAAATCAGCCATCTCTGGTTCAATTTCGGGATTAATATTACGTCTAGAATCTACACTTCTATTCCTACTATTAACTAACCTACGTGTACTATATCTACGTGGATAAAAAATGTTGGACAAAGTATATGGGACCTACACACAAAAAGGAAGCAAGCAACCACTAAGAAAATTCAGCGGACTTACATGAACATTCTGGTCTTCGTTGAGCTGTATCGATATCTGGATCTCCAGCGTAGTCTCGTTGTTCAGGATCTCCCGGTGCGACGTTGAAAGTCTATCGTAGCGAACGCGGTGCGATATATCGGTAACCGCAAGCACGACCCGGGAATCCTACCGACTGCGCCAATTACGTAGGCTACTGCCGGAGGACTCAAAAAAAACCGAATTTATTACAAACTAATTTATTTTAATAAAGAAATTACAATTATTAGAATATTAAGTCGACCCGATCGATGGTGGATACGAAGTGCGCGGGCTCGGTCACGTAGACGGTGTCTTCGGGCCTCGTGTTCTGTGTCAGCAGTTTCCCCTCGTAGCAACTGGGTCGATGATGCGCACGCGTTGTGCCTCGTGCCATGTGTCAGCGCTTTACTTGGTAGTGATGCGCGTAACACACGCAACATAACACTACTATCCTTAAAACAACAATGACCTTACATAACATTGAGCACACACTTGCAAGCAAGATTTTTAATAAATGGTAACTTCTCCGGTCATCTGTCCATCAGACCGAATCGGATTAGAACAATGGTAATTTCTATTGTGTCTGGAAATGAACAGTTGAAGGTTTAATCAGTAAATTCTGTAATGTATGTCACATTTCTGTATTTGTTAATACCTAGTTTTCTAAATTTGTATTGCTTTGCTATGGAAGAGCGGAGCTTTCCAACACAGACATTACTTGCTTAAAGGTAAGCTCCAAACACTAAACTTTATTTTGTAAACTTATGAAGCAATAAACTATTTTGTATTTTTTTGTATGATGGAGCGGGCGTCCCCATGAAAAAAAAAACTATCCAGTAAGCATTAAATTCATTTTCTCCAGTACAACCAAGACCTTTAAAGATTCTAAGCTTTACAGTTGATAACTTAATCTAAAGCAAACTCTGACCAAGACAGTCATATCATAAATCCTTGACCACTATTTCCTGATGTGGCTCGCTTTTACAGCATGTTTGACCATCTGATTCATGCTGGTTGTTTAACCTAATAGCTTCAAGAGTTATGAGAAAAGATACCGTTGTGTGTTACAATTTCCTGGGTAGATATTTTCCCAGCCTATGAGAATGTGTTTAAACTAGAAGTGAAACACAGACTATCAATTACAAGCTATAATAGTTATGGCTTAAGTTTATAATGAGTTGTTTATTTCCCTGTACCTATTTACGTTGTAGTTGTATATAAAAAAAATATGTTCAAAGTAATGAAGATCTCCTGATTCTGAGTTATCTTTCGTAATTATAATATTCCTCAATAAACACACTACCTAGTCTCTTTAATTACCCAACTTGTAAAAGCAATTCTGCGTTAGCACCGGCACAGATAATATAATACTAGCATACGCACCGGTATGCTCACCTCTTCCGGCCACAGCCCAACTTACGACACCTACTGTTTACATATTTTTGAGTATCAAAACACGTGGGGATTACATAAATGATGCTAGAATGCTATTTTCTTGGTATTATGACTAAGCAAACGTGTTATGCGAGCTTTATAGCGAGATATCTACAAACTATTTTACAACATAGTTTTATTGTTAGAAAACATTGAGTCACGTTATAAGCTCATATATCAAAGTTTCTAGGAAATAACTAGGAGGGCTTGAATTGAAACTGAAAGGACAAATAATCTGAACAAACATGGTTCAATAGTTGTGTAAGTTGAGTAAAATACAAAAAAAACAAAGCGCAAAGAAAGTAGCCCACAAATTCCACATTACTCATCCAATATCTAACAGAATAACTATTACCATACGACATTTTGACAGAAACCATCTAGCAGTCATGAAAACTACTCCGAACAGATCCACATCAATTTGCGCTTACGCAGGTCTATGGTCTTGGGCTACGGTAATTGATCACTTTAATGTATCTTTTTGTTTACTAGCACCGGAGTTATTAATCAATTGGCAGAATGAAGGTTATCAACGATGACTGTTAGTAGTCTATCTAGCGTCTGTGACGTCTGTCGCATTCCTATAGTAGATTAGTAGCCAAGGGCTGTAAGGCATCAATTGCAGCCCGAGATATTTAGCCCTATAGTTCGAGGGTGCAATTGGTGCTTACACCCGAGCTAACTATTCTGCTTTACATCTCGATTATGAGGTAAGTAGAAAAAAACCGGCATTACAAGAATAAAACATTTTATTTGTTGAAATTTATAGTGAAATGAGAACAATTTTCAAATTTTAAGGACAGGTGTTTTTTGGGTATGTTAATAGTTTGAGATTGTGATATTTGTTGGTCATGAACAAAATCTGACGGGATGAAGCTTTCTTCAGCAGAAGTTGATGGTTGCGGATCATCTCTTGACAAAGATGTTTCATTTTTTGAAAGCTGAATAGTTTTCGTTATTTTGTTGGTAATTTTACTTTTATTTTGTATGGAATCTTCAATGTAACCTTCAACCACCTTGCTGGATTTCGTCCCACCGTGCCTTTTTATCGTGGTTGAGTTAGCCCCAGCATCGGCTAAAAGTGTAGCCGATGTTCTCCGGAAGCAATGACCTGTGTACAATTCCGGGTTTGCTAACTTTAAATAACTTGCGATTTGCTTCGGCATACTTCTGATGGTATTTTTTCCAATAACTTGTTTGGAACACTTGCCTTGGTGGTACTTCAAAAAAAATCGGTTGGTGTTTACATTTTCAGGACGAAGATTTCTGTACCTACTTACCGAACATGAGAGATGTAAATAGAATTTACATCTCTCATGTTCGGTAAGTAGGTTCATAATACCTCCAAATGGGGCTTGTAGGTGATTAATTAGCGCTCTAGGGTAATAATGTAGCTAGAAAAGCCCTAGGGCGGTAAGTAATAAAAAAAAAACACTTCTTTCTTTCAAAAAGTTCGCGTACATCTAACCATCATACTGGCAATAGACATCATATATTCAGCCCAATGACCAAAGAGGTCGCTTTGCTATTCAGCCTTGTCTTCGTGTGAGTATACTAGTCATCAAGGAGTTTTTGGCGGGATTTTTTCGAGTGAAGTTCAGCGGTTGTTAATATTATTTGCAAATTGATTCCTAGTGGATATTGTGATATAAAATTGGTGCAGTCTTGTGTCTCAACTACGCAACTGGACAATATGTGAAATCATTGACAGAAGCGATTTCGGGATAGTGGAGCGGAGAATTTTATTGTTGTATTGAATACCTCCGCAAAGCTTACTGGGAAGGCTGACTCGATACAATTTGCTGCCAAATACTCCAAAAACTATTAGAATCTGTTACACCCGTATTCTAATGCATACTAAAGAATGTTAAAATTGCACTGAAGATTAGGCGGTATGGTTCAAGACCTTAGCCTGCCCGAGAAGGGCGAACAAAAAAAAAAAAATAGTCATCAATTTTAAATATCGAACGGCGAAGCTCAATTTCGTTCTTGAAAAATAAATATTTCGGGCTGCAATTGATGCCTTACAGCCCTTGGCTACTAATCTACTATTACTGTGATGATTGGTAGGTATTTGAAGTATATGTATGTATGATGAAACTGTTGGTTAGTTTAGCTTTTATGAATATTTATGTCACCGGATGATTGCACACACCGTAAGTTCGAGTGATATTGTACATTCTTTCTTCTCAAAAAACTTAGCCTATCGAATTTGGATGGGAATTATTGTAGGTACCTATTTTAAATGATCTGTTCACAATATATCGAAAATAATCCGGTGACATAAAATATAGATTCTAAATTGAGGCGTTAAGTATATAAAATGTAGTTAAAACATCCGGAAATATTCAGTTAAATTGTATTTTATAGTAGAAAAACAATATGCCGCACCTTTTAAAGTTATATCTACATTGTAGCAAATTTAGAAATATCTCGGTCAGAACAGCCTCAATATTTTGACAGTTGAGAGCAAACTAATTAGAGCTAAATATCAAGGTTCATTCGTTGAAATTGTGTTAATTTAAATATCATATCCTTCATGCTGCTGTACTCGGTCTAAAGTATTGTTTGTTAGTTGAAATAAAGTAATTACGTATATCCAATTCCTTTAGAAAATCGAGGCTTAATTGGAACAAATTCCTAAACTTGAAGCAGTTAGCCTAAATGGTTCATAATTTATATCGCCTTCTGAAACCAGTCAAATTAATTCTGAAAGTAAAAACAAAACTAAAAAAAACATAAACTGTAGATTAAGTTTTTAGAGACTATCACGATTCTGGTTCTAAATATAATCTCAAAACCTAATGCGAAGGTAAATTCACGTATGTTCTAAACGAATGCAGATTGGTCGTGATAACGGTATTCGGAGTGCGAATGTGGACGTGAGATGTTTGAAGTCCATAACCTAGTATTCGCATGTAACAGGAAACTATTTGCAATGGCCTCCTATATGGTTTTTATCATTTTCTCTGTTTTTACGCTTGACCTGAGAAAGTTAACTCAGCATTCTTAACTTTAAATGCCAGATAAGATTCCAGATAACTTTGGACAAGTCCACACAATAATTTGGATATTAATTCAGTTAAATACCAAAGAATTTTAAATGCAGTTGCAATGACACAGAATTTAAAGCACAAAATTTTAATTTACTTCGATTACGAAACGAAAAATATTTTGTTGTTATAATAAAAACTACAATCAGCAAGTCAGGAAGTATTTTTTAACTTTGCTTGTCATTACAATCGCGATAAATATTGTATAAGCTAACTATTGTATGTAAAGCCCTTTTAATATTGTATTTCATTTAAGTTTTATGATCTTAGATCAACAAACGACTTTGACCTCCACTATGCGTCAACTTCAGCAGTTTCAAATTTTTATGTTGTATGGATGGCTATCTGTATAGGTATGTTATATTCAGTAACACTCCAAGCGTTTGGTTTACAAAAGTCTAAAATTGGGTCTACTATGAACTTATTTATTTTGACACCAATAGGCATTTGAACGTCAACAACTCCAGTCATGCGTGAAACATTCATAAAAACTGCATCAAAACTCTCTAAAACACACACACACAGTATCTTCTAGAAAATTCTATCTCCTTAAATTGACTCAAATGACAACATCTTTTACCCCACGTTTTCATTAATTCAAACGTTGAGAAATTAAAACTGAACTGCGTTTAAATTCGCTTCCTGACTGAACTTTGATCCATCAAGTCCCGTCTCATTGCGTGCTCAATTCGAAACAATACCGCAACCACTTCTTCTCCTCTTCATCTCTTATCTCTGTATCAGGGCACGATCACATTCCATCGTTATCTGCCGGAAAAGCCACTAAACGAGTGTTTAATGTGCCTTTGAGCACATTAATTATAGATAGCCGAGTTTCATTTAGTTTCATCACATTTTCATTATAAGATTAATCTATGTTTGCGATTTTTGTTCCTCCTTCTTTGATTATTTCTTCAGAATCACAGATTTCTCGGATTGTAACATCGAACTGTATCACCTTGGCACAATTAAACGCTTTTTCTTTCTTTCTTTTTCGTCGATTCCTGGTACAAAATCTATTTGCCTTTCGTTTACGTAAGAATTAATATTACCTACTCTTATGTATAACAACTATGTATATTTTATATGCATTCGTGTATGTCTCTCAACAGAGATAAGACTTCAACCTTTGACAATGGCAATATACATTGTATGTATTGTTAACTATTAACTTGCATAATAGACAGTAGAGCGATATTATCACGTTTCCTCTCCAGATAACAATTTCAAATGAATACGGTGCTTGAATAATTTTATATTCATCAACCTCTCATTACAGGAAACACTCCAACTTAAGTACACTTGAATGGTTTATTGAAAAAGAACACATTTTATATCAAGTGTCGAAAAGTTAAGCGGGATGGAGATTGTTGAGCGTTTAGCAACAACAGTAGGTAATATTACGGTGAATATAAATGAAAAGGGTCACGGCAACGCCAAATGACATTTAAATCCATGAATTTGATAGTCTTGTACCGCTACAGAAAAGTCAAAGTCAAAATATATTTATTCAATTAGGCCAATAAACGGCACTTTTGAACGTCACAAAAATTAAAATTAAAATTTACAAGTAATAAAAAAAAAATGATTCTACCGTGCATTCGGAAAGTAGATTGTTATGGAGAAGAACGCACAAGAAACTCCATACTTACTCTTTTTTTTAAAAAATAGGTGTTTTACAATATTTACATACGTACATACATTAATATATGTGAGGACGATGCACCCAGAATAGCTCTACACACTCTACTACGTACAGGTATAAAGTATTAAAAAGCATTAACAGGAAAATTAATTAATTTGATAAGTAGGAACATGGTTCTCACATACTTACAAATATTACAAACATACGTAAAATACCTAATTCAACAACAACGGAATAGTGTGTGAGTCAATTTCTAAAAAAAAACAATGAATACAATAACTATGAATAGGAATATAAATTAACAAATTTGATTTTGTCTACTCCAAAGATTGCCCTATGGAGCAGGACCAGCATGTTTCCAAGCATTCTTATCTTGAATATAATCATCTAATTTGTAATATGCTTGTTTACAAAGAGTGCTTTTAACTAAAGTTTTAAATTTACTTTCATTTAGTTTTAATATATCACAAGGTATTTTGTTATAGAATTTAACACAGTACCCCATGAAAGATGATTGTACTTTAGCTAGTCTGTAAGACGGATGATCTAACTTATCTTTATTTCTGGTATTACAATTGTGTCTATCACTGACTTTACTAAAGAGATGTATATTTTTCCTTACATGCATAATATTTTCATAAATGAATTGGCAAGAAACTGTCATAATATTAATATTTTTAACAGTTCCCTAAGAGATTCACGGTGACTTAACTTATATATGGCTCTGACAGCTCTCTTTTGCAATATAAATATGGATTCAATGTCAGCCGCTCGACCCCACAGTAAAATACCGTATGACATTATCCTGTGAAAGTAACTAAAATAGACCAAACGCGCGGTTTCTACATCCGTTAACTGTCTTATCTATCTAACAGCATAAGCGGCTGAGCTTAGCCGACCCGCAAGAGATGTTATGTGATGACCCCATTGCAATTTGTCGTCTAGAGTGATTCCCAGGAAAACTGTTTGATTTACAAAGTCCAGCTTTTCGCCATTCAATATGATATCGCATTCGGTACTTCTAACATTCGGCAATGTGAATCTAATAAATTCGGTTTTTATTTTAATTTAGTACTAAATTGTTTGCCGTGAACCAATTTTGGACCTGATAATTGGAGTTATTTACGTCATCAAGATTTCGTGACCGCCGATCTATTTTAAATATCAAAGATCAGCAAACAACACCATCTTCGGTTGATTTTGTAGTAATTGAGGTAAACGTTAATATAAACTAAAAAGAGGAAAGGACCCAAAATCGAGCCTTGAGGAACACCCATTGTCATTTCAGACCCAAGTGAGTTTACGCCGTTTACCTGCACTTTAACTTGTCTGGCTTTTAAATATGATCTAAGTAACTCAAGGGCTGTATGCCTAATTCCATAGTGCTCGAGCTTCAACAATAGTGTCTCATGGTTAACGCAATCGAACGCCTTCGAAAGGTCCAAAAGATTCCAATGGCGTCCTGTGCTTCCTCCCAGGCCTTAAATATGTTCTTTATTAGGGTGCCCCCCGCGTCAGTTGTGCAACGCACTTTGGTAAAACCATATTGTTGATCATAAAAGATGGAATGTTTGTTAAAATGACGCAACAATTGGTTGAGCATTAACTTTTCGAAGACCTCACTGAGAACCGGCAGAATTGACACTGGCCTATAATTATTGGCTTCTTTGCTATCCCCGGATTTAAACAATGGAACTACCTTACAGTGTTTCATGAGGTCCGGGAAAACGCCTTGCTCAACAGTAGTGTTAAATATGAAAGCTAAATAGGGTGCAACATTTTCAATGATTGGTTTACACACTTTTACAGATAGTCCTCAAAGATCTTCTGTTGATTTAATTTTAAGATCTTTAAAAGCTTTTAAAATAGCCTGGGAGTTTGTATGTTGAAACTTGAACTCCGAAGGGCACACATTTACGTTCTTTCTAAGTAAGGCAGCAGACAGTGCAAGTGAGGAGTTTAAGGCTGCTGTAGTTTTAAGTGGAATATTAACAAAAAAGTTTTCAAATTTCTGAGCTACCTCTATATCTGAGTTTGTGGGGCCATGTGCAGTCGCTAAATTAAATTCAGTATTACGCTGTTTTTTCCTACCTGTTTCATTATTTATTATTTTCCAAAAAGTCCAAATGACACACAAAACGAGGCTAATTCTGTTTTCTATTCCCACCGCTGTCAATATATTGTATTCATGTGCAGATTACTACGGAAGCGCCTCCCCCGCGAATGGTTAGAACTTTATGGTACTCAATATATCTCTCATACCAAATACTGTTTTTTCGAAGATTTAGGTCAGGATACTAAGAACTTGGTCGAAAAATCCACTAAACTGAGTTATTGCAATTAAATTAAACACATCTTCACGATAAACAGATGCAGACTGACCATACATTGATACTGAGGCCTAAGCCCTAAGATTACATCAGAAACTAGAAAGACGCATCAACTTGAAACCATCTAGTGCAAAAGTCACTAATTAATTGAGTTAAAATTAAATCCAAAGACATTGCTCCACTGAAACAAGCTAAAGCGTTTATCGATGGATGTCCGATAAGTAACAGCTGCCCTCGATAGACGATGAAGTCAAGTTGAAAGTATCGACAACATTGCCTTCGTATCAGCACATTAAAATGAAACTGATCGATTGATGAACCAAGATAAACCATTAATCGATGTAAAGTAAGTGCTCTGAGACATGGACGGCAAATTGTCGCGGGAAATACACTCGGTGGTAATGTTAAATTAATTTTAAGTATCTCAGGATTAAGTAAAAATATGTTCCTACTTAAAGGTAAAGTCATACAATAAATTCGTAGGTTTTCATGTTCGTTTAATGATTTGAAGGCTGTTTAATGTAAGAAACTAGATAACATACGATATTTTGAAAATTGGTCAGTGGGTTGCCTTTTACCCCGATGTTTTCATGTCTTTGATTCAATGGGTGATTTGATTCATGAGATAAATTGGTATTGTCTTGAGTACAATCGCTATTGCTATTGACAATCCTTTGTGAATGCCAAAAATGATGTTTAAAATGAAAGTACTAACCTCGAGAGCCTCCTGAGCTGTGTGGAGGTACTCCCTCAGCATCGCTTCCTGAATGCTGAGCCATTTTAACCTCGGGTCTTCCAACTGCGTCACCTCTGTAACAAGAATTTGTCATTATATTAGATTTGTAAATTATAATTAAGACTAGTAACTCTGAAGTGTCATATCCTAGAATTTTTATATAAAATTGTTCTCCAGAGCTCCAATATTTGAAGATAGATCTACGTTTTCTGTGTCGCGTACTCGCATCAAACGCTTACAAAGGTCAACCTCGTATTTAGGCTTACCAAATTTTTGTTTTCCTTAGCCTTACGCATACTCACAGTCATTACTCTTAAAATTTCGACCTATTGACCAGAAATTACTCAAAGCGAATGGAATGTTAAGAAATCCGTGTTCAATTACTTGAGACAAATACGCTGTAACCGCAAGCCAATATGCGAATCAGATTAAGGCCCTCTTACTCATCGTCAAACTATGCGATACAGCTGCTGATTACCAGCAGATTAATGACGAAGCTGTGGTAGTGTTTGATAATGGTGGCATTCAATAAACACTGATAGTGATCGCTTTTACAGCCGATAGTGACATTTGGGACGAGGCTTGGCGTGATTGTAAATTCACGGTCGTTTATCTGAAAAACTGATTGCGAAATTGACTGTGTCTTTGGTAGCCAATTCTGTGTTGGATGTAAACTAGTTTTTATAGATAATTACAATATTGTTTTTATCGTGAGTCTTTAAGCACTCCTTACTTAGGCCCAGTTTAGGATTTTGATTCATAGTTAAGTCAACCAATGGTTTCAAATTTCGGTGAAATACGTTTTTTCAGTAATTGTTAGCGTCACAAACGGTCAAATAAGTTGGAAAGTTAATTATTTGACCATTTGTTAGATTCAGATATGATGAATGAATGAATGCGTTGTACCTAAATTTTAAACCATTGGTGCATATTCAAGCATTGGTTGACTTAATTACTGCTCAAAAAATGGGCCTGAATACCGTTTACTGCTAAACATTATTCATCTCATGTTAAGAGTGACAAATCATCCTAATAGACATAACTAACTACACTTACTAGATGTATCAAATAAAATTACCTACACTAAGCAAATGATCCACATTTAGTCACAAAGCACATAGCGACAGGAACCAATCATAGAGTCAGCCATAATCGAGCAGCTGCATTCCGCCATCATTCGCACACCGCGTGACATCCAAAGTACGCATGCAGCGATCTTTCAATTATTATTGTCAATTCTGAACCCGACAAGGCCGGAACGATTCTACGGGCAGATTGTTACTCACTTTATATCAGATTAGAGAAACAATGCCGTCGAAATTGCTATGTAATTTGGCTACTGTTCGCGATGAAGGTAAAGTGATAGTGGTTAATAAAATAGGTAAGGAATAAGAAACTCATGGTTAGTGATTATATTTGTAAGGATTAAAGTTAGTATTTAAAACTGTAGGCAAGTTTCTAATTGCTGTTTGCTACATGACTAGGCAAATAAAGCAAAAAGATACTTCATAAATACGTTCTGATAAAGACATGGAATCAGCGACTGGTTTTCCAGCAATAAATGAACAAGTCACAAATGGAATGCGTCCCTATGTCTGACGAGAAAAACACAGACAAAACGTGTCCTAAAAACATTACTATAACACACATTTCAAGGTGAGAACAAAGGAATCAAAGTCACGTCGTACTTAATTATTCATAGAGCTCCTTTCGAAAACCGATAATAAACAATATCAAAGTTAAATCAAACCCGAAGAACCATAAACAAGGCATGCACGTGACTTTGATTCCTTTGACGGTGGAAATTGACCACACACAGCCAAAATTATTGATATTCAAGCTCACGAAGTTAACGTATCTATATAAACTATGTGAATGATGTGACAACTCTAAAAAGACATGCAAATGAAAGCGATGCCACCATTGTTGAATAATTAGTAAACAATCAATGAAAATTTTATCATAAGTACACATTGTGGGACTCAATTAAAATTCAAAAAGATATGCAGTCATTGAATTTGCAACAAAATTGAATACCTACTGCTCATGTCCAATTAACCAAGAAAGCGAACTCAAAGTATCAAATTAAATTCTCAACGCAGCGCGGTGTAAAATAAAAGCTGGTATGAAGCGTATAAATATTGCGGGCTTATGCAGAAAATAGGTATGGGGGAGATCGCATACCTTAATAAAGAACATGGATGCTGTAAACTAAATATGTAAAGTGGAGGAGGCATTAACAAAGTAACATATTATGCATATTTACACAGGTATGCAAACCACCAGGTTCAAAGACTTAAATACTAGAAAAATATTAAAATTAATTGCACCGCTCATTTTAAACGAGTTCCAACTTCATTATAGCTTGTACTTTTTTATTGATAACTGTGATACGATCTTTAATGTGTGTCAATGTTTTGTTGATCTTATAAGATTATTTCATTGCCAATTTGTCTATGAATCGTCCTGTTAATATTTTTTTATGTGCTATAAGCTTCATGTGATAATCTTGCTCGGTCTCAGTTATGGATGTTGCTTAAATGTCAATTATTTCGCATTCGTCGTGCTCGTTCATTTGCATTGAATGCTTTACTTACTGTAAATTAAAATTACTTTTTTACTTTGTTTATATTTATCTGCAAGGTGCGAATTCTCTGTATTAACATTATGTCTTGAACAGGATTATTTAGTAACTTTAACACGGTATGCATGTAGGAAATAAATTCGATGTTGAATTTAAATTTTCTCTAGCAAGTTCCAACATTTCAGTGAATTTATATTGACTTGCATGCAGTATCTAACAGCTCCAGTGGAAAATATATATATAAACTAGAATCCTTAAAGATTTGTGCAGGAATTGAAAGGAGAAATCTTTAAGACACTGCTTATCCAAAACCGAAAGCAAGCATAAAACTAAAGGAGACGTATTATTTGAATGAAAGCTATCAAGATCATATCTGAATACTGGGCAACTTGAACTGAGCAGCATGAACCTATTTATATATTAATCGCTACAACATTTAATGCGAAAAATGCATAGCGAGAAAGGCTTTGATGGAGATTGGCTTTTATTTTCATTATTAAGCTAAGAACTGGCCACGTTAGTGATGAATAATGTTTTCTGCAAGAAATGAGCTTTTAAATGATGGGGGAAACATTTGTAATGTCGTCCATTTTCATACCTAATATGACCGCATTATTTAGCAGTAGCACGCCACTACGAATGTAATTCGCTATTATAGTTACGACGAGATATAATTCTGTATGTGTTACCGTTTTATCTGAAATTTCTTTACGATCGCCATATATTGTAAGAAAGTAATGGTGCGGTAAATTCCTTTTGGTATGCTGATTGTGGAAAACAGTTGGAAGTTCAGCCGATAATAATAATAAATAATAATTGATTGCCATGAGCTTACAAATGGAAGTCTTTCAAAAAAATCTGTTAATCTTGTGTAAGTCCTTCTGAAAATGCATAATCAAAAGAGTGTCAAGACTACATATAATGATAGCGTTGAAATTATACAAGCAGTAAACGAAACAACCACCATAACTAAAATCAAACATTAAATATCAATAGAAGAGAATCTTAAAATGAGCAATACCTAATAAAATACCATCAAATAAATCATTTTAATTATCAATTATCATTGAGGAGAATTTATACGATGGCGTCGAGGCTATGGGTAAGGTATCAAACGATCTACACGCGTAAAACACCAAAGGTACTGTTACGGACGTCTTAGCTACGTAAGATTATGTAATTATGATATGTATAGTATGATTATGATGTAAATAAATAACCCAGATAGACTTAAGTAAATAGATAATTATGATAAAGTAGGATTTCATGTTTGTTTAAGGTTTAGATTTAAGTATTGAATAAAGACAGATTTAAGTAGGGCTTTTTCATGTAAATAATTAGATTAGGTTTGTATTACTCCCTTAGACGTAAGTATATGAGTGAGCATTATTGTAAGATGGCATAGAGCGCGGTTACAAACACCACGCGTATAATATCGGACAAGTCGAAACCTGTCCAGAACATGCGTATATTACGGGCGGGGGCGCGCGGGGCGCGCTCCGATTGGCCGAGCGAAAAGTATACCTGCGTTCTATGCCACCCTTTTACCTGCGCTAAGCAAAAATATATAAAGTATGGGTGGCTTGCGGCACATTTGTCACAGGTAACCCGCTGCCCAGTCATGAAAGCTGAGCTAAACCGCCATGCGGAAAAGGTCCGGCCAAGCTCCAGGCGCATAACGCCGAGAGCTGGGAACTTTATATTGATGCCTCAGAAGGAGACTGGCCGGCCACCACAGATTGTGCCGGCAGTTATCCAATGCCCCAGCTCCGGTGCGCCCGCTGCTACATAGAGTCGGGGCGCCTAGATACGCCGCGCCAGACCGCGCGGAGATCTTTGCAGACCACCTGGAGCGTCAATTCCAGCCGAACCCGACTGATAACCTCGAGCATGTCGCGGCAGTTGAGCAACACCTTGTCGAGTACTTCGCAGCACCGATAGCTCTCGACGAAAACCCAATTTTCTTCTCGCCTTGTGCAGTCAGACGCGCCATACTCCGTACCAAACTGAGGAGGGCGCCTGGTGCCGACGGTATCACCAACACAGCGCTGCGCCACCTGCCCTACCGAATGGTAGCGGCGCTGGCGCGCCTGTTTACGGGGATACTACGCACTGGGTCCTTTCCTTCGTGTTGGAAGGAGGGGCGTGTCATTATGCTGCCCAAGGCGCACAAAAACGTATTGAAGCCCGAGAGCTATCGGCCCATAACGCTTCTCTCCACTATCTCCAAGGTGTTCGAAGCACTCCTGCTGCGACATCTAACATCCAGGCCAGAACAGTTCGGGTTCTGCTCGGAACATTCCACGACGCTTCAGCTATCCAGGGTGCTGCACCTACTCACAACAACGCTAAACAAAAAGGAGCACGCAGTCGCTGTATTCCTGGATATGGAAAAAGCGTTCGACCGCGTCTGGCACGATGGCCTTATTTTTAAAATGTCGAAGTCGCTCCCCCTGAACACAATGCATCCACATACTGGCAGGCAGTGTCAACTTGCCTGCCCTCTACCTAGGCCTATAAAGCCACTCCGTTGATTACGTGCCCGTAGCTACGGGCACGCAATGAGTCCGCGGGACAAAGGCTTGCCTAAAACCCGCTCGCCGCGCCCCCTGACGTGGTCGCAGCGATTATCCTTCAGTCACATTTGTCATTCAACATTTCGCCACTCAACCATCAGCAGCAAGCCACCCCTGGGAACAAGAAATATAATTAAGAAACAAGAAGCCAGAAGTTTTACTCAACAATCTACTACAAATATACAGTCCACCCTGACAGCTGGTCCTTCGAGCTATGGATATTAAGAAGAATTCGCCCTGATAGCTGGTCCATCGAGCTACGGATATTAAAGAAGAGTCTGCGCCTACATCTAGTCTATCGAGCGACGGATATATAGAAAAATCCGCGTTTGATATCTACATCGAAGAAAGAAGATCGCCGTTAGAAGATTTAATCAAGATTACTTCGAAGACAGAAGATCGCCGCTTGAAGATTGAATGAAGACTAACTTCAAGATAGAAGATCGTCGATTTTAATCAACGTTAAACTTCAAGATCAAGAATGAAGACTAGAAGCGTCACAGCCTAGGAAACCGAATCGGAATCGGGCTACGATAGTCGACGCCCCCGCACATTCGAAGAATCGCCTAGGTCGCCGTCGACCGTCGCGTCCGCGCTCCCGCGCACCCCGAGCGGTGCGCTCGCGGCCGGGTCCGACCCCGCCGCCCCCGCGCTTGCGTCCGCACCCCCCCGCCCCCGCCGCGGCGGGAAGGGTCGCGTCGACGACGACCGATAGCGCATCCGCCGCGCCGGCTCCTCGCCTACCTGCAAGTAGAGCCACCGCGACCGACTATAGCGAATCGCTCGCCACGCCATCCGCGTCGTGTTATCCGATGACGCTCTCCGCACTACGAACCCAGGACTCGGCGAGAACTATGACAGCTGCACACGATACTTCTGTGAGGGATACAGCAAGTACGATACGTTCCAGAAGATCGTATGGTAGTGACGTGGCAAGAGTGAAGAAGGCAGAATACGAGGCACAGAAGAGGATCGCTGCAATAAGGAACGAGCAACTTGAACTTGAAAAGGCGCTCGTCAGTAAGCGACTCGAATATGAAGTGTCGGCGATCGAGGCAGAGGCAGAGGCCCGTGAAGAGGGTTCCGTGTGTATGAGTGCAGGCAGAGTGGACGAGTGGCTTCAAAATAATGACCGAAGTCGCCCTCCAGTCGCGGATCGGTTGCAGACAGAGCAGCCGCCGCAGCCCGCCGCCACGCACACCGCCCCCACGCACACCGCCCCAGAGAATGACACATACGTCGAACCCGCCACGTACAATGACGCCGCCGCACCTGCCATGAATAACCGAAGAAGACAACGATCGGCCTCACGTTCACCTACCAGAGGAGAACGTCGACTTGGAAGAGGCATTGATCAGTTGGCCGACACGTTGGAAATAATTATACGCGACGCCCACCGCCTCGACAAGTGACCGAGCTCCCTGCATTTACGGGAGCGGCCACTGAATGGTTCCCATTTAAGGCGGCGTCCGACGACTCATCGCATCTATGCAAGTTTACCGCGTTCGAGAATTTGGCAAGACAATGCAACTGCATTAAGGGTGAAGCAAGGGAAGCAGTGTCAGCGCTCCTGTACTCCACGTCTAACCCGCAAGTGATCATGAAGACACTGGAACAATACTACGGGAGGCCGGAGATACTAATGGATCGAGTGATGACAGACTTAAAAAAGTTACCTCGACTCACAGGAGCGGCCAATGACTTGAATTCGTTCGCGGTGAAATTCCAGAACATTGTGTGCGTGTTATCCAAGATGGACAACCGTGGATACTTATGGAATCCTATGTTAGTTCGCGATGTTGTAGAGAAGCATATTAAATCAAGATGGTGTGACTACGCTTCTGAAACTGCGGAAACGTCGCGTGAACCTGAGGTGTTACTGCTATCCAGGTTCCTGATGCGGGAGGCCGACCGAGCTATGAGGTTCGCCTTCACGAATACGACGCCCGCACCCACCCCGAGGAAGGAAACGAGAAGTGTGTCGCAACTCAATACAATGAGGAAGCCGGGCCGAGAAGCAATCTACACAACGACGTCGGGCAAGGAGGAAGACATAAAACAAGAGTGTTTGTGTTGTGGCGGCGACCATGAAGTACCCAGATGTGCTAAGTTCCTGAGGATGAGCATCGATGAAAGATGGGAATGGGTACGTACCGCCAAGATGTGCTTCAAGTGTGTGACAAGGCGCCATCGACGCGAGCATTGCCGAGCCAAGCGGTGCGGCAAAGGGACATGCAGCCGCCCACATCACGCGCTGCTGCACAAAGAGCGAGAGGCGCCGCCCAGTGAAAAGCCAGACAAGCCGACCGACGTCGAGAAACCGCACCCACAGGAAGCAGTGATGACCGTGTCCGCGCCAAACGATGCGTCGCAGCGCGTGTTATTAAAAATGTGCCCGGTGACATTAAAAGGGCCCGGCGGGCAGATATCGACGTTATTATCGAAGGCTCGACAATATCGCTCGTCACCGATGATTTGACACGCCACCTACAGGTAAGCGGGCCGGTCTCCACTCTACGCATTCAAAGCGTGACTTCACAACAACGTGAAGAATGTAGTCAAGAAGTCAAGCTACAAATACGCGGCCAGGCCGGTGCATTCCAGGAACTACGCGCACGGACTATGAAAAACCTGCGACTTCATGGTCAGACAGTGGATAGATCGACATTAAGTAACTATCCACACCTCCGAGACATACAAAGAGACGAGTACTACGGGGAAGCCACACCAATGGTACTAATAGGTGCTGACAACTGGCACCTAATAGTCACACGTGAACTACGCATGGGTAAGAAGAATGAACCTGCAGCTTCTTACACTCAGTTGGGATGGGTGATCCACGGGACTGCGCCGCGCGCCACGCTGAAGGAACAAGAGGGTCAAGTTGTGCTACATCTATACGACGTATCTGCAGCAAGACGGACAGATGATGTGCGTCGTGTAGAAGAGCTGATGAAGTCGCACTTCAAGATTGACGCCCTAGGAGTTTCTTTGGCTAAAAAGGTCAAACCAGACGACCAGAAGGCGATTGACGTGGTTCGAGGCACCATGAAAAAAGTCGGTGATTATTTCGGTTGGGTTACCACGGCGTGATGAAGATGCCTCGATGCCCAACAACTTCAACTGTGCACTACGTCGATTGAAGACTATTGAAAAGAAAATGGATTCGTCGCCACACTTCGCAGCACAGTACAGCACCCTGGTCAAGAACCTACTTGACAAAGGATACGCCCAGGAGTGCAATGGTACAGAGGAAGCAAGTAAAAAAGTGTGTGTGGTACCTGCCGCACTTCCCGGTCGTGAACCCAAATAAGCCGGGTAAGATGCGCCTAGTGTTCGACGCCGCGCACCGATATAGTGGAGTGTGCCTGAACGACAACCTAATGGAAAGACCAGATCTCTTGAAGTCGCTACCAGGGATTCTGTTTCGATTCAGAGAGCGTCCAGTAGCTGTCACTGCAGACATACAGGAAATGTTTCTGCAAGTAAAGATCTTGGGACCAAGACCAAGCTGCGCAGATGTTTCTCTGGCGAGGTGAAGACCGTTCTAAGCCACCGAAGAAGTATAAGATGACATCAATGATCTTCGGAGCTTCATGTTCACCCATCATTGCGCACACAGTACGAGACGCTAACGCAAGGCTGTACATGCATGAGTACCCCGACGCTGTGCAAGCTATAACTTCGAGCCACTATATGGACGATTACGTAGACAGCATGGCGAATGAAGACGAAGCAATCAAGACGGCGCGTGAGGTCATGAAGATTCACCAGAATGCACACTTCAACTTGAGAGGTTGGTGCTCAAATAAATCCAACGTAGTGAAGAGCATTACACCGGAGAAACAGGCACACGAGACAGAAGTACGATTCGGACAACGCGAATAGAACACGGACAAAACACTAGGCCTGCTTTGGCAAATAGGCTCAGACAAGCTAGGTTTTAACACTGGGCTGAGTAGACTGTCTCCCGAAGTGAAAACTAGAGACAGAGCTCCGATGAAACGAGAGGCCCTTGGAGCGGTGATGGCGGTCTATGATCCTCTGGGTCTCATCAGCCACTTCACGGTTACTGGCAAGGTCGTGCTTCAGAACCTGTGGCGACATGGCATAGGCTGTGACGAGGCAATCCCAGAAGAAGACGCGCAGCACTTCGAAGAATGGCTACGGAGTTTGAACGAAGTGACGAAGCTTCGCATCCCGAGGTGCTACGACAAGGGCCCAGACGACATCCTAGATCTACACGTTTTCTGTGACGCCAGCGAGCAAGCATACGCAGCGACAGCCTACTGGAGAATCCAGAAGTCAGATGGAAGTGTGAACATAAGGCTGGTCGCGGCGAAGGCACGAGTAGCTCCCCTGAAGCCAGTTACTATCCCGCGACTAGAGCTACAGGCAGCAGTGATTGGCGCACGGCTGGCGGAAACGATTATAAAGGAGCACCGAGATAAACCCAGAAAAGTGACATATTGGACGGACACACAAACTGTACTGCGATGGATTGAAAAGGACGCCGCGAAGTACACTGCATTCGTGGCGCATCGTCTGGGTGAGATTGCGGAGCTAACCGACGCCAGCCAGTGGTGCCCACCGATCATAACGTGGCAGACGACGCTACACGCCCTAACTACACTGTGCAAATGAAACTTGAAGACCGATGGTTTACCGGTCCCGCGTTTCTGTACGAAGACGAAGAGTCCTGGCCAAAGAAAAAGGCCAAAAACAACGACACAAACGACGAAGTGACGTACGTAACAACAGAAGAGAAAAGCGTACGAGAACGCCCTTCTCATCTGCTCGACATAACCAGATTCTCTTCGTACGAGAAGTTGTTACGAGCGACTGCTGTGCCCTTCATTTTCAAGGAAAAGTGCAAGGACAGGACCAGCCAGATGACCGTCGACCTGATAGAAAAGGCCGAGAGACTATGGCTAAAACAAGCACAGCTCGAAGACTACGCCGATGAAATACGAATACTACTAAAAGGAAAGCCGGTGCCCAAGTCCAGCAGCCTGTATAAACTGGACCCTTACCTGGAAGATGACCTCCTTAAGGTAGGTAAGGAAGGATTGGACACGCAGCAGTTATGGACGCCAAGAAGACGCCAGTGATTCTACACGGCAAACACCCGTTCACGCGGCTATTGGTGGCAATGAACAACGCTTGCAAGTTGCGCGCGCGCAAGATTCCTATCTCCAACGCGCTTTCTTCTACACAGTAGCGCAATTTGATCTCAATTTGGGCACTGTTCACTGTAAAATAACACGATTTTTTTATTTATTTTTTATTATATAAATTGGATCTAAACAACCAGACGTTATGACTGTTTAACTGAATTATCAAGAACCATTTTTTATTCCCTTGCAACTTACAACCATGCATGACATTTGAAGCAATGTTTGCATTGGCTTTAAAAATACGAATATATACAATAGCTTTAGATCCCCCAATAACCCGTAAATGCTGCTAAAATCATCAAAAGAAACCTCTAAGAACGTACCTATTAAAGATCAATACAAAATGCCTGCCAAAATCCCCAACCACAATCTTCAAACTAAACTGAACCTTACGACCCACTACTATACAACAGATACTCATCACTATTCCTAAAAACATAAGGTTTACAATAAATTACCTGCGTTAGAAGGATCGTCCTGCGCCGCTTCGAACACACCAGAGTCACCCGCCACTGATTCGTCGCTCACTGCCGCTGATACTGATCTAGTGTTTGTTCCTGTAAGTTTGGAAAATATTGTTAAAACTTGCTGAAATTATGAATATATACTATGTATGAGGAGATATCGAAGAGGTAAATCTAGTGTTACCGAGGTCACAGATAATATAATACTAGCATATAGATGCCTCATCCCATACAAAGAAACCGTACCGACGTAACTAGCATTTTTCGTCTGATCATACTAATTATTTTTATAAGTACACCGATCGCGTTCGGTTCCCTTCAACGTCTATAGATGGTGTTGGCAGCGACTTCAAGTAAAAGGGTTATCTCAGTTCATGACTATTTTTTTCATTAAATAAAGTGGCGATTTGATTTAAAATCAGTATTGTTTGCATGTTTTACAGTACAAAATTGTTTTACAATACAAATTTTAAAAAAAAATAGCCATGCCTGAGAAATTTAAAACTGTGGCTTCTATTGGATGCGAATCAAGAGCCCAATATTCCATAATTTTGTGCATAGGAGAGTTGATTAAAGAACGTAAAATTTGTATCATCAATTCTAGAAAATGTTAATTTTGCACACAATTAAATAACAAATCGATGCATATCGCGCCATCTATCTATTCGTGGATGGAGACCATAAAAATTTAAGTCATTTCAGATTGACATAAGCACTAAAGGACCCTGAGAAATGTGTACAGCTCAGTTAATACATTGTAGATTGTTTTATTTAAATATCACAGCAGGCTCCACAAGAAGTCTCCCAAAAACAGGTCGAAAAAAACCAAAAACGGAGAGAGGAATTGTAGATAAGACATTGCAATTCATTCTCATTTCTGATCACTTTTACAAGATTAATATCATCTGAGGAACAAGTTAAAGAGCGTACGTTTGGAGAAGTCTATTTTCAACCGGGCGAACACGGTATATATATGACGGTTTTTCCTCCCATACTTTTATAAAAATGTGTGCATCAAGCCTGTCACAGTAGGCCGTGCTCGCCCGGCTGCAGTGTGCTGCATTAGACTGAAGTTGAATCGTTTATAAAGGAGATGGACAGAAAGAACATTCTATTTACAAATACATACTAAATAAAATTGTATAAAAAAAATTGAAAATTATTTATTACAGTGTTTTAGCTCTCTGAACTTGACGTTTTTATTTCAAAATAATGAGTAATGCAAGACGAATCAAAGTACCGTGTGTCACTTTCCGCCATAATAGACCAATGAGAATGATAAACAATATATTATTGGACGTTCCTCACCACGCATGTAAGTTATTAGACGTGAATTGTTATTGTTATTAAGAACATTTTATTCACATAAAACTGTCTCTATTGGTATTGTTTGCATTTAATCAAATGATTTTTTCTTATTTTGATGCGTTAGTTATTTAGTTTTTTTTTTATTTCACACAAAATAAAATACTTAAAACGGAATGCGACGTGTTTGACAGCCGATGTCGCCGATGTCAGACTTGATGTTTTTGTCTATGTCTTCAAAACTTCAAAAGCAACGTTCACTTCTTAGAGTGACAGTTTGTTATTGCGATTTAAAAAAAAAATATTTAAGGCACCTTTAGAAGTATACATAAAAGAAATTAAATAGCTTATTTTTTTGTTATTAATGCCACATTTTTAAGGCTCAACCAGGATCAGTTTATAACATGCTAATCATAATACAGCTTAGGAGTCCATTACTTTGTTTAAATGACTAGTAATGAGATTGCCCTGTGCGATAAGACCGCCCATTGTACACTTGCTTTTATGATTGTTTGTCCTGTATATATATTTTTGTGGTGTACAATAAAGAATATAATAAATATAGAATGCTAAAACCATATCAGATAACTGTATTCTCACAACTGTTTGCTAATTTAAAGCGCCTGGCGGTTTTTTAATAGCGAGATCTTTATCTGTACACTTATTGCAACGATCTGAATAATAGGTTTAATGAAACTGTTTTTGTCTAGTCTGTTGTTGTGACGAGTTCTTGAAGTTGTTTATTTATAGAAATTTAATGTGCTCATATTCACGAATATAAAACAGCAAGAACTATCGTTGTAAAATAAATTCGATAACTATGCCGGCGCCCATACAAAATCTGTCCATGTCCTTTACTATTTGGGCTGTAATTACAGTGATATGCTGATTATAATACTGACCACTAGACGAGGGAGTTCTGGGCGATGGTGGTGGTGGCGTCTCTGATATGGGCGACAACGGCTCACCCGGCCGTCACAAACATAAATATTGTTAATTTACTTGAAGTTGTTTCATACAGATTTTTTTAAGAGACTGGCGCATAACAGCAAAGACAGGGTTTATCCCATTAGTGGCAATCGGACTTTAGGTGATGATGATTTACAAAGACTTATCTGTGACGTCAAATTAGGTCCAAATGAACTTGAATTGAGAAAACCACTTGTATGATATGTACACATATCATACAAGTGGTTTTCTCAATAAACCTAATATGCTAAATCATGTATTTGGTGACAAGACTCACAGGTAATCAAAATATAAAACTTGATGAATAATTACCTACTCAATGTGCATTATTTTTTATCTGTTTACAAGACTCTCTTTGTTTCGTTTTTTTTTCAGAAATAATAAACTTACTTGTAGCAATTCCTGTAACTTCATTGAGACCGGTAGCGACAACTATTCCCATTTCTGCTAACTTCTCTTTCAACTCTCTTTGTTGCCGCCTTTGCCTTTCTACCTAAAAAAGATACCAAATTAACAATCAACCTCTCAAAAGATGACTTCTGCCTATAAGTTTTGAGGTAGGGCTAGTTATGGATATATGTAGGTAGTTCTAGTCATTGGCATCTGATTAATGACAAAAGTCAACTTTTCTGTAGTGACAAATGTATCAAGAGGTTTTTAGTAGTTATCGTAGATAATACAAGCTCTTATGTACATAAGAGCTTATATTAGTACCTTATGTTTTTCGTCTTTGGAATTAACACCCCTGGAGTTGGAGGTAACTCTTAAACGTGCACTTTTTACAAGCTTTTATTTAACTTGTAATGTATGTATGTTACCCTCAGTTTCCCAGCTTAAAATTATCGGAGAATTAATGTGACAAATTGTCAAACACGCGTTATCTGCTGTGATTGGTTGAATGACTTTTCAACAGCCAATCACAGCAGGTAACGCGTGCTTGACAATTTGTCACATTAATTCTCCGATAATTTTGAGCTGGGAAACTGAGGGTAAGTGTGTTCGAGTCAAATATTGCAACTGAATTTCAAAGCAGTTATCCTCCACCGATTTAGATGAAATATAAAATACACGTTTAGTTTGAATGACAATGCATGGTTAGCTAAGTAAAGTAACGTCATTCTAAATCCAATATGGCGGACGGCTCAAAATGGCGGACTAGATATTTTTTGTGCACTGTCATGTATCAAATGAATGGATTTGAAAAAAAGTTTTATTGAATAATATTGTTTAAATAAATTACATCTTAAATAGCGGAAACCAGTGGCGTAACTATACAATCTGCGACCCGTGGCAATTACACCAGATGGGGCCTTCCCTTAATGTAAAAAAGCTTGACGCTGTACCGGAAACATAACAGTGACGCATAACAGTAACGTGATTTTTTCGATTCAATTGACAGACGAGTGAGCTTGACGTAAACATTAGCTCAGTGATTCAATAAGAATTAAAAATAGAAAGAGTGCTTGTTTTGACTTGCTAACAGTATATAACAACCCAAAAGGGGTCAATAAATAAGTGATAATGTTACAGGGACAAAAAGTCTGATCGAAAATATGAATCGAAACAGTTTTGTGTGTGCTACGGAAAGGTGCAAAATTTTAAGATAATACAAACAATTCCAAGTGTAAACATAGTGGAATACGCTACCCTAAACACGGAAATATACCTAACAGCAAAACTTTGTGAAATAAAATCGTATTATCTGAAGAAGACTGGAAAAAAGGTTTAAAATTCCGTTTTTTATTCAAATTTACTCAGCCAGCAGTGAATTCTGAATAGTGACATCTAGTGTTAACCACAAGAATCAAAAAGTCGGTACAACAGTTTTGTTGCTGGTACTGAGACCGAATTTTGAGCAACATAGTATCGGTTGCGTTGGCGCGTTGCTGAACCGGCTGACATTGAGAACGATAACCACGAATGATCGTAGGTTCGAGCCCGGCCTTCGTGAAATACTTTTTGTATGTTTATTAAAACCTTGTATGATAATTAACTATACAATAATTGAAATATGGAGGATATGCAAAATGTCAACACTCAAAGAAGTGGTCGCCGGTCAAGTTTAGATTTGCATGACAGTGACTTTGATTTAAACATATCATATCAAAGTTTACCAAACAACGTAACTATGAGAAACGAAGTGACAGAACTCAACGATAAACTTGTAAAATTATATGAGGAACTGCAAATAGCAAACTCTGAGATAGACAGTTTGAATATAGAGAACAGCGCCTTAAAAAAAGAGTTGTCACTAGCCAAGCATAAAATTAATATGTACAAATCTGTAGGCGCTTTAGAACATAATAAGAGTTACAAATCGATTGCTTCTACATTCTATTCTCCACAGTATCGAAAGCGGTATGGGTCGCTTGGTATAAGAAAAGGCTTAACAAGAACGTCGTCTAAAGAAATAGATTTAAACTCAGTGAGAGATAGTAAACAACAAAACGAAAGCTACAATCTAAGCTGCTTCTTCGAGCAGCCTTTAACAGCAGAATGCGATTTACAAAACACGGTAATAAGTCACCAGCCTTCTTATCGACACATTGCAGATCAAGGTAACATTGAAATGGGGACAATAGTTGACGCAGTAACTGTTGGAACTCTGACCATAGATATAAGTAATATTTCAGGCCATGACAAAAAACACTTAAGTTTAATTAATAATATAAATTCGAATACAGAAACAAGTCAAATAATAGCTAGAAAACATCAAGTACAGATTTTTGCTGACCAAACAGGAATTGATATGAGGAGATTGCTTCAGGAACTTCTGGGAACTTCTTTCCAAGTTACTTCGATGATTAAACCAGGGGCCCCTATGGCTGAAGTATTAAGTTCATGTGTTGATTTGTGTAAGGAGTTTACCGACTCATACTATATATTAATATTAGGGGGTTCTAACGATTCTAATCCTTTGAATTTACAATCAGTTTTGTATTACACCCTGGGACAAGTGAAACACGCAAACATCTTAGTTGGCAAACTCTATAAGAATAATTGTCTCAATGTTAATATGCTCAATAATTCACTGAAGCTGATATGTAGCAACTTTAAAAATACGTCATTTTTGCCGTTAGATCTGAATTATGCTGATACCAAAATATATTCAAAATTCATTAATACAGTTAGAGCAAGTAGGCTAATCCATAAGGAAATACTTCGTTTAAAGTACAGAAATGACTATTTAGAATATGTTAAAACTAAATCTGGTGAGTTAAAACTTTATAATAATGCATGTACACAGACAGATAATGAAACTGCATCAAAGCATTACAAATCAGTTACAGATAGCATTAGCACACAGACAGAGGAAAATGATTTTTTTCGACCCTAAATTACCTATTAATTCTTATGGCCTGACAAATTTATCTGATCTGAATGAATATATTTCCCTTAATATTTATCATCAAAACCTATGTGGGGTTATGAACAAAAAGAATGAACTAGAAGTTTATGTGGAAAGTCTTAATAAAACGCTGGATTACGTGTGTATAAGTGAACACTTCTTGAATGAGAGCACTGTAAATGTTTTTAATCTAAATAACTATAATTTAGTAGCCTACAACACTAGAAAAAATAAATTAAGAGGAGGTAGTTTAATTCTAGGGCATGTGGGTAGACTAACCGAAATTTGTGAGCCAATAAACAAATTGTATAAAATGGAATGTTTTGAAATTTGTGGTGCTAAAGATACAATCACTGGTCTTTACATTTGTTGTTGCTATCGAAATCCCGTTGATAAGAATTTTGAACAGTTCTTGGAAGGATTGGAAAAGTTATTGGACTATTTGTTCAATAGGAAATGCATAATATGTGGTGATTTTAATATTGATCTGCTAGTGGACAATAAAAAAAGTGCGGAATTCCTTGGTTTGTTAAAATGTTATAATTTTAGGCATCTTATCTCTTCTGCTACTTTCATCCGTAATAATAGTACTTCATGTATCGACAACATCATAACCAATCTGCCTGATGCATCTGTTTTGGGTGGTGAGGTAGATCACAATGGTTTGGCCGACGGGCATGCAGGTATTTTTGCTAAGGTTCATTTGAAAAATCGATCCAATCCATATTTAAATGACAATAGGTTTATTGTAATAGATAAAAGAGTATTCAACATTAAAAATAGCGCAGCATTTGTGAAGGGTATTCTTAAAGAATCTTGGACTGGCATGGGTATTAATACTTTTCTTAAAAGTTTTTATAAAGTGTTTCGCAATAGCTACAGGAAGAGAGAATGTAAAACCAACCTTAGGAATCATTCAAAATTAAAGTGGATCACTAAAGGGATACGTACCTCCAGCAAAATGAAACGTTTTTTATGTGCACGCAATGGAAATGACCTTGAACCGAGTGTTTTAAAATATAAAAACATGTACGTTAGGCTATATAGAAATATTGTTTCTAAAGCAAAAAAGCTTGCTATAATGACACAAATAAATACATCACAAAATAAGAGTAGGGAAATCTGGAAAATTGTAAATAAATGCACTAATAGAGAGAAAGTGATTCAGAGGGAACTGAGGCTTAAGGTTGATGGACGAATTGTTGTGAATCCAGAGGAAATAACTAACTTGCTAGTAAACCAATTTGACTATAAAACTGCTACTGACGTAACTAAAAAAGACCATGCCACGGCATTTCTCCATCTATACACCGACAAGGTTGCCAGTGACATGCATATTTCTCCTACCACTCCAGACGAGATTTGTACCATAGTTAAAGGAATGGAAAACAAACATTCCTGTGGGCATGACGAAGTGCCGATTTGTCTGTTCAAGGATCACATTGACATATTGGCTGAGCCTCTATCTGATTTCTTCAATAATTGTATAAAAGAGGCTATCTTCCCAGAACAACTAAAAATGGCGAAAGTAATACCTGTGTATAAGAAGGGAAGTAAGTCTGATCCTAAAAACTATAGACCCATCTCTCTATTACCAGTGCTGTCAAAATTATTTGAAAAGTTGCTAAAAATACGACTTTTGGCACACCTCCGACTAAATAGAGTTTTAAATAGAAGACAATTTGGGTATCAAAAAGGTGTTGGCACTTTAGACGCCATATATACGTTATTGGATGATGTGATAGGCAAAATTAATAATAAAATGAGAGTTGCAGGGATTTTCTTAGATTTAAGCTCAGCATTTGACACAATTGACCATGAATTACTTCTGACTAAAATGAGTCATTACGGAATAAGAGGAAATGCTTTGCGACTATTCTCGTCCTACTTAAAAAACAGGCAGATGTATGTTGAAATTGTCAAAACTCAGAATAATTATAAGAAAAGGTATAAATCAAAAATTGTACGCATATCAACGGGTGTCCCACAGGGATCTATTTTGGGACCTATTTTGTTTTTGTTATTTATTAATGACTTGATTAATTATCTAAATAAAATTTTACCTGACATTAAATTAGTAATTTTCGCAGATGACACAAATGCCATAGTGGCAGCCAATGACATGGTAGAGTTGACGAAAAGGGTAAATGCTTCGTTAGAAGCATTTCATGTATGGTTCGCGGCAAATAAATTATTAATTAATAGTAAAAAGACTCAAATAATGTTGTTTAAGACTACAGTCCGTAACAAAGATAGTTTAAATGTTGCTTTAAATGAAGTCGACATTGAACTCGTAACCGAAGTAAAATTTTTAGGTATACATATTGACCAACTGTTAAACTGCGATGTGGGGGGAAGGAGGGGTTAAGTAAATACCATGTCGTGTACTTGTCCATGAGTCAACTGGAGACTGAAGACTCAAGACTCCCTTTATTAGTGTAATATATACCTAGTCCGTGCGTGACATATATTATAATGTAACTATGGACATAGCTTATCTACCTTAACTTAAACTAAGATCTAAACGTGACGTACGTGACACACCACATCACCCTTCCTAAAGTAAAAAAAAAAAAACTAAGTTACATTGTTTTTTTTTTTCCCTCATCTCTTTACATTTTTAAACTTACATTCTAAGTCTTACAGTATAACTTTGTCCTATTTTTATGTATTACATCTATCTTATTTTTATATTTAACTATTACATTTGGTGACTCGTCCTTTACAACTACAAATGGTCCATTATAAATACACTCCAACTTATTGCCTACTTCGTTTTTTACCAAAATCAAGTCACCTTCCTTATAAGTTATAGAATTAAGATTCTTATCATAACAATGTTTCCTTGATAACTTACTTGATACCAAATTTTCTTTTGCATCATTTTGAGCCCTTTGTAACCTGTATTTAAATTCTAAAGGATAATCATCAAAATTATACAAAGGTTCAACACTTTCACCTTGAAGACTACTTGGTAACCTACAAATTTTACCATAAACTAATTCATAAGGCGTATACTTAGTCACAGTATTAACTGTTGTGTTATAAGAAAAACACCAATATGGAATCCAAGAACTCCACGATGATGGATTATTATCTGTTTGTATCCTTAAATAAGCACCTAAAGTTTTATGAACGTTTTCCAAAGACCCTATACTTTCATGATGATATGACGTTGATAAGATTTTATTGATGCCCAAGACATTACATAGCTCTACCATTACTTTCGAAATGAACTCAGAACCCCTATCCGTAGCAATTGTTCCCGGTATCCTATATCTCAACACAAAATTTTCTGCCAACGCTTTTGCTACCTCATTTGCGGATTTATTTTTTAGTGGATAAGCCTCCACAAACTTCGTAAGTTCACATTGAAGAGTTAATATGTAAACATTACCATTTTCGTCCCTATCAAGTGGCCCCACTATATCTAAATAAATCTTTTCAAAAGATGAAGATGCAGTGGTAGTAACTGTCATTGGTTCTTTAGTATGTTTGGAAAACTTTTGTTTTTTACACTTATCACATTTACCAACATACTCCGCTACATCTTTCTCAATTGACGGCCAATAATAATATTTCTTTACATTATTCTCCATCCTGCGTATTCCTGAATGACCACTCGTAGGTAAAATATGAAAATCATTTAAAACAATTCTCTTCTCATCTGCCCCTTCTATTTTCCGTACACCCTTCACTACACATATTCTAAAATCTCCACATATCGAATTACTATTTTCCTTCAAATATTTGGCCATTTTTGTAATAAAATTAACGTTATAACGATTTTTCAAAATAATAACTTCTTTTATGCCCTTTTCAATACAAAAAGTGACTATGTCTCTCGACAACTCGTCTCGCGATGATGCCGATAAAGATTCATAGTTTACGTAAATACTGGAGTTTTCTGGCATATACATTAAATTGCGCGACTTTGAAAATATTTTTTCACCATTAGTGTTACGTAACATCTTCTTCCACTCATTCAAACATATCTCAATGTCATTTCCTTGTTTTTTAAGAACTTCCACGATCCTAGGG
The DNA here is from genome assembly GCA_949775005.1 of Orthosia gothica. Classification (NCBI taxonomy): domain Eukaryota; kingdom Metazoa; phylum Arthropoda; class Insecta; order Lepidoptera; family Noctuidae; genus Orthosia; species Orthosia gothica. The sequence continues at coordinate 103,952 of CATKRY010000220.1, forward strand.
TGATCAGTCCTAGATACCACAGAGTCCGTATCACAAACATTTGGTTCTTCCAACTGTTTGTACTGCGCTCTCGTCATTACGGATATAGTTTTTTCACGCATGGTTTTCAAATCTTCACTTGAAATTACTATCCTAGAAAGTGCATCAGCTAATACATTTTCTTTCCCCTTAATATACTCGACTTCAAAGTCATACTCTTCTAAACATAAACGAAACTTAGTTAACCTACTTGATGGATCTGTCATGTTAAACAAGTATAATAGTGGCCGGTGATCCGTTTTTACAACGACCCTCCGTCCATACAAATACGGTCTAAAATATTTAACTGACCATACTATAGCCAATAACTCCTTCTCTATAATAGGATAATTTAACTCACTTTTCCCCAAAGACCTACTAGCGTATGCAACGGGTTTACCGTTCCCATTACACAAAACACTTCCTACCGCATAACCCGAACTATCGGTTTGCAATATAAACGTGTTGTCTTCAGAAAAATTTGGATAATCCAACACTGGTGGATTCATTAACGCTTCCTTAAGCAACAAAAACGACCTCTCACATTCATCGGTCCAACTAAACACTACATCCCTCTTACATAGCTTATTCATAGGTATCACTATACTAGCAAAATTTGGTATGAATTTCCTATAATAATTTGCAAACGCCACAAACCGCTTTACTTCATCAACTGCCGATGGACGCGGATATTTCTTTATGGCTTCTACCTTTTCAGGATCTGGTGAAATACCTTCCGCTGAAATTACGTGTCCTAAATAAAGTATTTGTTTTTTCATAAATTCACATTTGGATGGATTCAGTTTAAGATTGACCTTTCTCAGGCGAGAAAACACTGACATAAGGTTTCGGTTGTGCTCATCCAAATTCCGCCCGAAAATAATTAAATCATCCAAATATATCAAACATTTGTCATAATTTAATCCTGACATGGCTACAGTCATTAACCTGCTAAAAGAACTTGGACTTATCTTTAACCCCATTGGTAATCTACACATCTGATATTGCCCTTTATCTGTCGTGAAAGCTGTGTATTTCCTACTACTTTCATCTAAAGCACACTGATAATATGATTGTGATAGATCACAGTGGCTAAAGTAAACTGCACCCGACAATGAATCCAAGATTTCATTAATATTTGGCAAAGGGAATTTATCATCCTGTATCTTTTCATTTAACTGCCTGTAGTCTATTACTACACGCCATTTTTTCTCCCCATTACGATCTGCCTTCTTGGGTACAACCAAAACAGGACTAGACCACTCACTAACCGCCTCCTCAATAATATTACTATCCAGCATTTCCTGCACTTGCCTATCAACCTCCTTTTTCTGTACATAAGGTATTCTATACTGTTTCCTGTAAACTGGAGTAACATTATCTTTCAAACGTATTGACTGCGCATATACATTTGTGCCATCCAATTTATCTCCCGGAATATAAAAAATATCTGGATATTTTGCACATATTTGCTCAACTGACAACCGTTCCTCGGCATTCAAATAATCAAGATTAAGCAAAGAAAATATTTTCTTAACACGTTCAACACTTACTTCTGTTTCCACAAAACTACAACAATTAAAATCACTTAACGGATTGACTTCTACATCGGACATACTACACACAACTTCCTCCGTGGTTGTGTTTAAAATCCTAATGGGCATCATCCCATTCTTAGGTCTAGCTACTACATTTGCTAAGAAAACCCCTTCGCGCAACTCTTTCCTAAACACTACACAATCTTCTGCTCTATTAACGGGCAAATACTTAACCATTTCACAACGCGGAGAAATAGTTAAAGAATAATTATAGGATTTAAGTGGCATCGAAACCGTCTGCTGCTCACGGTTCTTTAGAGATAACCTGTTCCCCGAAAAGTCTATAATACCACTATACGTCTGCAAGAAATCCTGGCCTAATATGCCAACTGACCTACATGGCAAATCATCGAATATATAAAACTTACGCACGAACGAACATTGTTCGTATTCCAACGTCAAATATACATAACCTATAGCCCGTAAACTACCCCCTACACCATTAATCACTAATTCTTCCTTAACTACTTTACAGCACAAAGCATTATTCCTCAAGAAATTACTTTTTATTGCCGATATCGACGCACCCGTATCGACTAACCATTCCGAATCCACATTATTTGCTAGAAAATTCACCCAGTTAACACTATTGCAAGCTAAAATATGCTTAGCCTCGAAAAAACTGCGTTTCATTCAATTGTCTGCCTTCGCTACTTCGTGACATTGACACTGCACTTGAGTCAGCATCGCCCCGCACGTGCTCTAGACACGCTACGCGCTGTCGACCTTGCTGAGTCTGCCGTCCACGATGAGTACTATTGCTACGACCGCGCATTCCACTACAATACCTTACGTTTCCATTTTGGTACGTACGCCCAACAGCTGTTTTTTGCTGCGCGTATCCATTACCTACAGCGTGCCGCCTATAGTTATTTCCACGACCCCTATTTCCCGTAGAAAAACTACCACCCGCGGACCACCGCTGGAACGTCATGACTTGACCCGACGAAGCACAATTTTCGTCTTCCGCTACCCTGATAGCATCTTTCAAACAAGTCAAGTTCCGTGCCGTAATAATTGTACCAAGACGCTGATTACGAAGTCCGTCAGCAAACTTTTTAACCGCATACTTCTCATTTAAAGGCCGCAAAATTTTATAAGCTTCCGAATTTTCCCCGGCTTGAGAAATAGTCAAATCTACCATTAACTTCTCTATCTCTGCCCCGAAATCCGTGACCGACCTATCATTTTGCCTAGCGCGAGCAAATTTGGCTTGCACTGCAACGTCTGACTTAACCGCCAACAAATGCTTCTTCATGTCCGTTAAAAGACTGTCTACAGTCGTATAAGTAGAGGACAATCGCATCTTAGCCCCCTGGGTAAGTCGCGTAGTTAGCACGAATCTAATTAAATGAGCACTATCAGCCGCTTCTAACATAGAGCTGTATAAATCTATGGCATCAATCAAATCTTGGGTTACCTGCTCATCCCCATTCATTTTCGGGAGTAAGCTAACCGCCGTTTTCAATGAAAACCTTTCCAACGCCATCTCTGTATCGGTTCCGGTACCATTTTCAAACTTAATAGTGTCTACATACAAATTTTCTATTTTACTCACTAGCTGTGCTAATTCCTCCGAAAATTTGCTACACTTAGAAACTACACACTTAAATTTACAATACAGGGCTTTTACCTCGCTTATCTTTCCATCAAAATTTTTGCCTTTCCGCCTACTGGGACCTAACTTGACAATTGATTCCCTCAATAACTTAAGCTGTACAAACAGTGACGTTAACTCCACTTCCATTTAAAATTAATGTCTCTAACTGATAGATGACCGAAAATACTCGAGACTACACTTAAGTTGACTACAATGAAGTTAGCATAGAACAGCTAAAAATGGTATACTTTGCGCTAGTGGAGTCCAAAATTAGATATAGTATACTTTTTTGGGGAAATAGCTATGAATATAATAGTAGAAGAGCTTTTGTACTACAAAAACGTGCAATTCGTACCATGGTTCGCATCTCACAAAGGGAAAGCTGCCGACAACATTTTATAAATTTAGGCATACTTACGGTACCAAGTCTTTATGTACTGGTACTTTTGAGTAATATGGCCAAAAACATACGAGACTATGAGACAGTAGAAGAACGGCAGATAAGGGAAGGCACGCGTAGACTGGACTTGAAAAATAAAGAACTAACAAATCATAACCTAAGAATTGTTAAACACAGTCCACGATACCAGTCTGTAAAATTGTTTAACAAGTTGCCTATAGACATAAAAAGTGCTGTCTACAATAGCGGTTTCAAAATAAAACTAAAACATTTCCTATTGAATAAGTGTCTATATGCTGTAGAAGAACTGTAATTTAATTTAATTTTATTGAGATAGTCAAGTTCGTTCGGAGTTATTAAACTAACCACAAATTTATTATTATTAATTAATCTTTTATCAATCTACGCTAATTTTGTCTTTAATTAATTGTTTTATTGTTATTGTTTTTAATTTCAAAGGGTTGGCCATATTGTTTATTTTCCATTTTAATATTTAATTTTATGTTGAAATGAAATATTGAGGAAATGTCAATTTTATTGTTTTAAATTTGTTTATGTAAGAAATTCAAATGTAATCTGTTTTAGTTTGTATACTGTATTTGTCTAATTTTGTGTGTAAATTCAAATACAAGTTACTTGTTTATGAATAAAAAAAAAAAAAATGACTAATGACTAAAGTGACGAATTCTACCATACCTACACTGCCTTCTATTTATAAACATTTTTTTACAAGTGTGATGGTTACATCATAAAAGTATACTTTTTCATACAAACACACACAATTAGAATGACAACAAATAAACACAAATATCGTCTATTTACAGTTGGTAAAGTGAAAGCAAGTGACAGGCAAGCCCAGTGCGTTTGGTGTGATTTAGCATTAAAACATCTGATAATGTTGTCATTTGATTGTTGCATCTATGATGTTTGCCAAAACAAGTTTGAAATACAGTAAGTACTGTATAGATGCACCAGGTGCTGTGCAGGTGTGTGCAGATTATCAAATAGTTTTTTGTATATTTATTTATTAACATTTTGATATATTTGATGGTAGAACAGACATGGCACTATGCAGACTGGTTCGACAGGATCAAGCATTATCTGCAAGTTTTTTTTTAGGTCAAAAATTCAGACAGCAAATGAGATTAATAAAAACACATAGAAACATACGTCAAACTTATAATATCTCTCTTTTCCGGAGGTTAAAATGCAGCTTATGCCTTTCGGGCAGTATAGTAAGGAACTGCTAATATGCCAAGACCTCAAAACGGATATTACTATAAAGTCTTACTATCCTACCTATATTAAAGGCAGGAAGAAGCATGACTCATGCTTCTATTTACGGCTTCTACCTTTTGAAAGATCGTCATATCCTGCAGAGACGAAACAAAACAAATCACTGCAGTCATCAACGATACTGTAAAGTATCAAAATCGTCACATAACATGCGCGTACGTCGTGAGTGCTCAACGCACATTGGTCACACTGCAGCAAAGTCATGATTGTACAGTGACGAACACCGTCGAGTGCGTACAATCGTGTGTCAATTACAATCACACACGCTTTCATCTTTAAGGTTAGGAAAAGGTTGTTCACGTAAAGTTTGGGTAGAATTTTTTCGGAGACGTGGAATTTAATCTTTAAGGCAATGTTTTTACTTTATTTTAGTGTAAACATGATATTGTATTCCACAATGTCAATTTGGATACATAAATATATTTGGGTTTAGGTCTACCTCAAGGTGCATCATCAGTTTAAAATATCTTCATGTATGAATACTTTTTTAATGAATGTCACATCTATCTATACCAATATTATAAAGAGGAAAGATTTTTTGTTTGTTTGTTTGTACCAAATAGGCTCCGAAAATAAAATAAAATAAAAATAAAAAAGCTGTTTATTTCAATTAAAATACAGTTTTTCCCAATTCTTAACTTAATCTTAAACAAAAATAGAAAAGATTTTACAGTTAAGGAGTTGCTATTCGATTACAATTCATTAAATGTCGCTTGAATATGTTATAGGTCTGCCTTTTATTTTTGTTGTTTTCCAGTTTACAAACTATGTGTTTTGGCAACTTGTTTAGTATTCGGGCGAGACTGACATTCCATACTCTCTCACCATAATCGTTATGACATTTTGGTATTTCAAAGGTCGGGAGGTAGTCTAGTTTACGTAATGTGATTAATCTTTTTACCCTATTCAATTTACACATGTCACTACTGTACTGAGTTACAATTGCTAAATCTCTCTTATCAAATATACTCAGAACCTTACAATAATGAAACAAGTTGTGGTAATTATCTTTGTTCATGAATTTGACTTTTAAAGGAACAATTGTTTTTAAAATTCTAATCTGCAAATTATATATATCATTTAGATACGTTTTATACGTTCTTCCATAGCTAGATAAGCCATAACCTATGACAGAATCAGCTAAAGACATATACATTAGTCTCAGTGTTCTATATGGCACTTTATGTTTTAGCACACATAGTTTTGACAAAATAGCTCTTAGCTTGTTGCATATTAGGTTAACATGTGATCCCCAATTAAACTTATGATCTATTTTTAGGCCAAGGTAGGTGTGTTCTTTCACGATTTCGAGTTGCTTACATGTACACGCGCTATTGTTTAGATGCATGCAACTGTGCTCATGGGCGATGATCATCGGCAACGAAACAGCTTTTTTGTAGGGCGAGTGTATGTACATTAATTTAGTTTTGTTATAGTTAATTGATAAACCTAGATCATGAGCCCATTTGCACAATGTATCAAAATCTTCCTGCATCATACTTTGCGCCTTGTTAATGTCTTTATGAGCAGAGATCAAACACGTATCATCGGCAAATTGGTACACCGAGACATGTTGGAATATATTACACATATCATTTACGTACAATAAATATTCTGTCGGTCCCAATACCGAACCTTGGGCCGTGCCAAATTGTGTTCGTATTTGCTCACTTTGCTCCCCAGCTATGCTTACAGCATTATATCTATTTGTGTGATAATTTTTGAGCAGTTCCAACATTGGTCCCTGTATACCATTTTGTTCCATTTTTTGGTACAATGTTTCAAAATTCAGTGTATCAAATGCTTTGCTAAAATCAACCATAACAGCTAAAACATGGTTTCTATTATCTAAATGCTTATTTATTTCATCTGAAAAAGTTGCCAGTAACTGAGAAGTACTTTTATTTTTTTGAAATCCATACTGTTTTTCATGCAGAATGTTGTTACTTGTAAGGAAGTTATTTATTAAATGCCCAAAATATTTTTCAATTATTTTATTTATACATGATAGTATTGTTATTGGTCTATAATTATTTGTATCATCATGTTTACCCTTTTTATGTATCGGCCTAATAAGACCTATCTTTAGCCTATCTGGATATATTGATCGAGTTATACATGTGTTAATTAAGTGAGTGAGCACTGGGGTCAATTTGTCTGATATATATTTAATGTCTGTTGCCCTTATTTTGTCGTGCCCTGGACTTTTTTTTTCATATATATTTTTAACTATTTTATGTAAAATTTCTTCATTAATTTTCTTAAGTCTCAACGACATTATTGGTGTATTTATGTATGTTTCCTCATTCAGTAATGGCTTATTACAAGTGTTAATTACATTCTTGACATTATTATCAAAATCACGTGCAAACATATTTGACAATATTTTTGCGGGTAACTTGAAATATTTAAGAAGCAAGTCATCAATCGATTTAACAATTCTACCGGTCAAGTTATTAATAATATTCCATAACTCTCTTGGGTTCTTAAAGTTATCACATATTTCCTTTTTGATCGAGTTATTTCTAGCCTTGCTTATCATCCTATTAGTCTTATTTCTATATATTTTGTATACTAGTTCGTTTTCTTTATTGTCGGTGTCGCTTAAATATATTTTCAACAGTTCTTTTTTTTTATTACTCATTGAAATTAATTTCTCGGTTATCCATTTACATTCGTGTTTCTTTACATTTAATATTTTGGATTGATAGGTACACCTTTCATAGACTGATTGTATTTTATTTACAATAAAATCAATTATTTCATTCGGGTCGTCGCAGCCGAGCGCGGGATCCCAATCAATTTTACTTAGTTCCTTTTTTACTTCGTCATTATTTAATCTATTTACAACTTTATAATTGTTTTTGCGTCCCGAACTAGTTATCGTTAGGCCTGTTATGAAATGATCGGCCAATGAGTCACACACAACCGCAGCTTGTATTGAGTGACCGCGCGTACTTCGGCTGCACTCGTCACGAATGAATAAATGATCTATACATGATTTAGATGTGGCATTTATATTCGTTTCGATTCTGGTAAACTGTGTTATACAGCTTTCAAAACCTAGTTCGTTTAGATTGTTAAGGTATGACCGGACAGTATTGTTTGTGCAACTTATATCTATGTTAGTATCACCTGCTAAAATACAATTCATGTTTGCAGGATACAAAGACAAAATCTGTGTTAGTTCATTGACAAAATTATTTTTATTTAGGTTAGGCGGTCTGTAAATAGAACACAGGTTAGTTTTATAGCCATAAGAAGTTGTTACCTCACCACACAAACACTCGAAGTTTACCGTATTCACTGCTTTTTGCACGAATGAAATACTCTTGTGAGCGTAAACAATAATGCCGCCTCCTTTCCTGTTTTTTCGTAGTTCTGTGTACATAACATACTCCTTTATTTCGAATAAACTTGACATTGCATCGGTGATGTTTGCTTCTGTTATGATAAGCAGGTGTATAATGGTCGGGCTTCCTGCTATAATGTACTCTAATTTTTGGTAATTTTTGATCAAAGAACGAATGTTGACATGTAGTAAAACAAGTCTATTTTGTTCGCCGGGTAATGCAGAAACATATTCATTCCATGAGTAGTACTTGCTCTCGGTTATGCTTGTATTGAAACAGTCCATGCAATACTACGTAAACATGTTGCCATACGCTATCTATGGATAGAATATCTAGCATTTATTTGCTTACTTATCATTTATTTTCCGCAGTTCTTTGCCAATTCGGTCGATGTCTTTTTCGGATCGGACGTAATATATTTTCTTGTCACCTTCTTTTTTACGGACCATTATCTGTCCGTTTCTACACCAGACATACTTGCAGAGTGCTTTCTCCTTAAGATTTGTTTTAGTTTTCCATAGTAAGTAAGAGATAGTCGGTGATAATGCCTCACGTAGATACACTTTATTATCACTTTCTCCACCCAGGTCCTTAGTTGTTACGTTTACTGATCGCGCGGCTTCATACCATTGTGCACGGCTACCTTCACGTAAAGATATTATAATTGGTGCATCGACCTTTAACCGTTCTGCCTGCGCCGTTCCCGGGCGAATAGGTTTCTTTTTTCTAACAGCTCTGATGATATCATCTGGATTTTGTTTCAGCAATTGACAATAAGTTGTCGCAATGTTTTTGATATCTTCATTTTGTTGTTCTTCTATACCACAAATTTCTAATTCATTGTAAGATTGCGCTTGTTCAAGTTTACTCAGTTTTTGCTCCAAGACTTCATTTTTTAGGGTTAGATTGGTGCACATATCGTTTAGGTTCTTACATTGGTTCTCCATTATTTTTACACGCATTTCATAGCTTTTTACTTTCTCCTCATATTCATCAATTTTATTAGAATAAAATTTGAGGGTATTCTGCAGCTCATCGCGTATAATATCTTTAACGTTCTGACGTAATTGTCTAACTTCTTGGTGGATTTCAAATAACGTTTTATCTTGTTGATTATTGATTCCTTCAGCATCAGACTCTTCATCTTCGGGGTCAGGGAGTATGACCGATATACGCCGGCCTTTCCCACCAACTGCTATAGAGCATACACGACACTTCCAGTCAACCGATTCCATTGATGACAATGCAGTTAGTTGTTCCGCTGTAAGCGATGCACATGAGCCGTGATACCACTTGCTACATTTATTGCACTGCACACCGGGACTTTTTTTGGTTAATGTCTTACTACACTTCGCACATTTGGCCATATTGACAATGAAACGTGGCGCACAGTTCAACCGATTCGCTTTGGAATGTCACACGTGCTTACGCGACGACAGCGCAGTCGCAACTGAAACTGAAACTACTGGACCGATTTCAAAAATTATTTCACCGTTGGTAAGCTACACTATCCCCGGGTGACATAGGCTACTTTTTATCCCTGTATTCCCACGGGAACGGGAACTACGCGGGTGAAACCACGAGGCGTCCGCTAGTCTCCTATATACTAAACTTCTTCGTGTTTATTTTCTTTTACTCCTTTCAATGTTGCTATTATGTCTGATATCGAAAATGCTTTTCTGTTCTGTCTTCCAATTCCATATCTATACCAATATTATAAAGAGGAAAGTTTTTTTTTGTTTGTTTGTACCGAATAGGCTCCGAAACTACAGGACCAATTTTAAAAAATCTTTCACCTATGGAAAGCTACATTATTCCCGAGTAACATAGGCTATAATTTTGACGGGAGCGAAGCCGCGGGAGTCAGCTAGTATTAAATCATTTTCAAATTATACTTCATTCAACTGCACTTCATGGTGCCTGATAAAACTTAAATATAATGTAACGACAGAATAATAATAACATACCTGATTATAAGAAGGTAGAGGCGGTGGTGGACTGGCTGATGATAGGCTACTTCTTGGAGACAAGGAAGGCTGAGAAGGAGAACTACTGGCCCCAGGGGTGGCACTCTCCGCTTTGTAACTTGTACCGCGGAGTAACCTGATGAAAAGGATTAAGTTTAGAACACAAAATCGATCTTCGCAGAATACAACCCTAGCTCCAATACAGATAACATTTAAAAAGCACTGACCGCCAGAATGATTATTACAAGTTCATAAAATATCTGCTTGCTTGCAAATTTTCAAAGATAAAATATGAGACCTATAAGAATTCATAAAAACAATAGCTAATAAGTATAACCTTACATACGACAAGCGAAGATATGCAATGTTATGATTTGGTAATCCTAGGAGAAAGTTACATTGCACTACACAATCCTTTTAAGGTAGCGCTTGCAAATATTTGGACTGAGAAAGTCGAATCGAACCCAAGAAAGTTTATACCATTGTCCGAGTTCAAGCATAAATCATAATCTTACTTTGTAAATGTCCTAAATCGAGAAATTAGCATAAACTTATACGCATAAATTCAGTTGACGTATCGCCAAACGTGTTCATAATAATTTACGCTGACGTTTGAATGGGGTAAAGTATTTTTTTCACTCACCTTTCAACTGTTCGATGCAAATCGACCATGTCGATAGGCTTGGCAGTTGAGAATGACGTAGCGATTTGTGGTCCACCGTAGATATCGGTAAAACTGATTCCGGAACTTAGGGAGCCTTTACTACTGGCTGCAGAAAGGGACCCTAAGCTTGAATTGCTTGAGACTGAGAGCGTACTTGCTGATAGCGTCTTCAACTGCCCTTCTAAAGTTGTCATTGATGTTAACGCGTCTTTCAACTGTTGGAGTAACAGTTGTTTTTCTTCGTGTAACCTCAGTCGATCAGCAATGCACTTGTTCGACATTTCAAAGGCGTTTTTCAAGTCTTGTTCTAATCTCTTGCACTCTGTTTGGATTTCAGTCATCTCCTGTTTAGATCTTGTTCTTGGAGTTATACTCCTTAGTTCTCTAAGTAACTGTTCCTTCTCTTGGAAGAGTAGGAGACGGTCTTTGTCGGATTCAGCCTGTCCAGGTTGGACTTTGTCTTCTAAGTCAGCGAGTTGTTGTTGTATTTGCTGTATTCTCTTTCTCGCTTCATCGTATTGAAGATGAACCCGCGCCATTTCTGCTAGTCTCGTGCCAATGGGAACTAAGTCGGCACAAAGATCAGTTTGACAGGCAGCACTTAGTTCCTCTTGCGGGAGAGATAAGGTTGATAGATCAGGTGATGCGTCCCCAAGTTGCAGTCTCGTTAAATCGTCTTTCAGTTTGGCTAAAGACTGCATAAGATCTGCCCTTTCTTTCTCCCCGGAGGTGAGCGATTTCTGAATATTTTTCAATTCAGTCATGATTGCTTGGGCTTCAGTGATGTTATAGCAACCCTGTTGGGCTCTCTTTTGCTCCACTCTGTAATAGGAAAACAAGATTATTAAAACCCAGGAAATCCACTATTACCAAAGATTTAAAGGAAACATTGTGTAGACGTTATCTATACAAACCTTGATATTAGCCCGAACAGATGCCATGCAAAGCAACAGCACCTTCTTATACTTACCCTCACGTCAACATATATCCCTGATGAGCCCACTCTTGACCTCTATCTCGTCTGATGTTAAGCGATGTATGAGATCTAAGAGTACACTGGCTGTTTCTGCCCTTACCATACTTCCAGCATTCCAAGAACTCTATTAGCTCCCTTCTCCCCAGTCTTCTCCCCCTAAAACTTAAAGCAACACACAAGCATACTAACTCGCCAAGCGTTTCAACTCCGCGGCGAGCGCTGGCGACCTCAGCTCGGGCTTGCCTTAGCTCCTTGCGAAGTTGGGCCACCCGGCCGCGTGCTTGCGTCACCTCCGACCTCAGGAGCTCGGGGTCGTGCCGGGACGTTGTTGACGTCGTTGTCATCGACGTCGTTGATGAACACACTGTGGTTAAGAAAGATAGGTTAACATTATAGAAGGAAGTAGTATTTTGTATTAACTGTCTAACAGCTGCAAACGCGCAAGGACGAGTCGAAGGATCAATTAAAAATCGTTTTGTTCCTTATATTTTTATAGTATTGTTTTATGGAATAGTTTTATTTTCATATTTCAGAGTTGGCCCCATAGTAACAGCTGTTCATTTAAATGAAGGGGCATTTAAATGAACAGCTGTTACTGCTTGTACCTGCCATATCTACTTTTAAAAGTGTTCTCTTTCCTTATAGTTGTAGAAATAAAAATGAACTTAATGAAATAAGAAGTAAGCGTCAAGAAAATAAAAATACAAAGCAGAACAAATAAGACCTACAAATAAATGCTGTCGGGTCGAGTATAACAAAACAAAAAAAAAACATTCAATAAACGGACACGGATCATAATCATTAAGAGGCAAGTTTTTGCGACACTATCTATGGGATCTGATAAAAATAAAGCCTACACTTAGGCTTTACTGGATTAAAAGTTGAAACGCTTTTATACACGCATCTGGGACATATACGTGTAGTTGAAGGATATATTAATATCGCTGTGATTAAACATTAAAAGAGACATCGATATTTAGCTTGTTACGCACAAAAAATATTTCGCTAAGGACAAAAAATAATTGGACTTAGTAAGCCGACGTTCTTTTTAATAAGGATTCTGGTTACCTACAAAATAAGCAACCCAGAACAGCAAGAATACTTCTACTTCAAAACGTTTTTATGAAACAGAGACAGATCCCTAATAAAATAAGAAGACCTCAATCGTCAAAACGGGACAAAAAATATTATTTTCAATTTATCCACATACCCTTCTTGAGCGTATGCAAACATATTAAGTACTTTTGTATTGATTACAATTTACTATCTCGATCAGAATACGAAACGATACGACGACGCTAAGCTTTTTAAGATCTACATAATTATTAATATATAAGAGCTTCGGTCGATGTGCATGACGGTTAAGTGGCTTAGGTTCTCGGTAAATGTTTTCTTAAAGTGAAATTTCAATACTTTGCTATTTTAGTTTTATTGTTGTCATGGCATATTAACAATCTCTATTGTTGTCTAAACTACCATTTTCTCAATGTGGTCATCAACATCCCTTATAATATCAATTTTGAATTGGAAACCCATTCTTTAATAGTAGTTTATGCAATGGTCATATAATAGGGGTTATTAAAACACGAGCGTGGGTTTATCACATGAGGCGAAGCCAAATGTGATAAAATTAACACGCAAGTGTTTTAATACCTAATTATATGCACTTGCATACACTATTTTATCTTTACTTATACAGTTGAAATTAAATAAAAGTGGAAACGGAAAAATATGCAGTATGGCTGGCAATTTAGATTCTTATTGCACAATGACTCAATGAGCCCATAAACGCCAATAAATTAAAAAATTAAAGTGTGCTATAAAAATTAAAAAGTTATTTTACAATGCATGTCCTCGAAAAGAGCGGTTTTCCAAGCAGCCAAACTGTGCGGAAAGTGTCACTTTTTTCACTAGTGCTTTTTACTTTCCTGTACTTTTTTAATTTTTAACTCCAACGTCAGCCCGACGCATAGAGTTTTTATTATTTGAGAAAAGTTTTAAAAATTAGTTATGTACAGATTATCATTCATATAAAAGGTAAAATAAAACTAATTCTTTATTTTAGGCGTTTTTAATTACTCTAGATTTAGATTTTGATCAATAAATTAATTTTAAATATTAATTAAATATGTTTGGCAGAACGTATATTTTGCTCGTGCCTTATTGCGTTACGATGTGACAGCTATTTGCACATGCGCAGTAGATATGCCCGAGGAACTATTAGTTAATCTGTGGATATGCTGAACGCGCTTGAATAAGCCCGCCATTTTATAATTTCATTTTATTAATTTATTTATTTCCTCGCACAATGCATAGTAAAATGTTGTATGATACACGTACGTAAGATGATTTCCGACTCGTGTCGATTTATCCACTCACTCGCTACGCTCGCTCGTGAATAAAAATGCCACTCATCGGAAATCACCTACCTTCCGCACTTGTAGCATAAATAACTATTATGATGCAGTTGTTTGAATATCGAAGGAAAATGTTGCACTGTAATGATATGTTTTTTTAATTTAACCTATCCACGAATATAAAGTACGTGTTTAATCAATATTTTTTGAATTCATATTTAGAACTTTACGTTGTGAGTGTAGATAAAAGCATTTAATACAAAATTAACTAACTCAAAATTGGTGCATCCGTTTGGGAGCTCACATTTGTCGGGGATTAAAAAGTAGGTTTAGCCAGAAAACCTTCAGAGATTTCTGGTGCGTAATATTTACAACCAGAGTGCAATTACAATAATCTGTGTCCTTAGTGCGAGTTTTTATACCTACGTGTACGCACGTTCGACGCCACGATCGCGTTAACGCAAACTTCAATTTCTACTAAAAAGTGACACTGAATAAGCACTGTCTGGTGACAATAATGGGCAGCACAATTATTCCATACGAATTGGTATAAACACGACCGTGATCATCGAGTAAGTATGAAAACTCGCACTAGGCCCTCAGATGTATGAACGTAAGCGAATCAAAAGAAGTAAATATGTAAGGATCATAGCCGGTGGATTTCTATAGTTTCTGCCTGCCCCTTTAGGGAAAAGGCGTGAGACAATAACATAAACAGTAAAACTTAATAACAATATGCTCACCATAGCTATGTTTGTTAAGTAGTGGATCAGCAGTATCCTTACCCCACGGAAATTTATTGTCACCAACTCCAATTGGAAATCCGTTATATCTACAGATAACAATAAAATGTATAAAAAAAACATGTGATAATAATGTATTAGCTTTTATAAGCGCTTCGAAGGGATACCCAAGCAAACGTTGAATTGGAACCCCCAAGGGATAGAGGTCCCAAACAACAATTAACGTAAGGGCCATTTATCATTGAGGCTCTTGATTCCTTTCAGTAGGTACATTATTATTCGCTAGGTATATGTTGAAGTGGTGGCTTTAGCCGTCTTTCCAAATACACTCTGAAATTCATCATGTAACATAAGTGTTATCTAAATACATTTCGAAATAAATACTAAAATTGAAGGCTGTTCTAACCCAATTCCAATAATTTTCTTGTCGTCGTCGACAATACAAGCCCCAACTTGGTAATCCGGGTCCTTGCTCCGATGTCTCGCCAAAAAAGCAGTCGCCATAAAGTATGTGTCCCAATCTAGAACACGTTGACGCTTTCGACGTTTATTTTCACTGAAATTACAATAAATAATTATAGATAAGTTTCTAATGAAATCAGGCGTCACATGGGTACCTAATATTCATAGTTAGACCAATTGAGCTAAGAGTGAGTTTTTATAACATCACGCTACGACCAACAGGAGAGGAGCATAAATGAAAAATGTAGCAAAAAGAAATATATTTAAAAAAACCAAAAACCCGACTGTTTAAAAAGCCAACTAAAAAGATGTAAACAAGAAGAAAATCATGCTGTGCAGTCGGAGGATACATATTATGCGCGAGCTGGCTGACCAAAACCAGATGTATCCTCCAACTGCACAGCATGATTTTCTTCTTGTTTACGTCTTTTTAGTTGGCTTTTTAAGCAGTCGGGTTTTTGTTATTTTTTTTTAATTACAGCTTTTTAGTAATTTTTTTTTAGAATTAGGTACATTTAAACATATAAGTATTATATATGTTTGTAATCACCTCTTAAAACACTTCATTTTGATACCCCACACGATGGGTTTGGAAGAAAAAAAATTTGGGCCCCCACAATATGGCTCCCAAAATCCGCCATTTTTCTATTGTGCAATTTTAATGTAGTCAGTGACACTCGCAGGGTTAAGACGAATCGATTGACGTAAGAATTATCAAAATCGGCCAACGCGTTTGATCTCTAGAACGCCATATAGGAACAAACATACATACTTACATACATACATAGACTGATAAACACATTACCCTCCTTCGGCAGTCGGGTAAAATTATTCCTTTTTGAGAGTTTCCGTTGCGTGCACTGCGTAAACTGTTTAAGTTACGCAACAATCATGTATGCAGGGTAGGGTAGGAGCGAAGCCGCGTGGGACAGCTAGTGTTATATATAGGGGGTGACCATAAGCTCTTAGAGTAAGGTTATTTTGAGTGTGCGTAAGGGACAGATGTATACAAGTCATATACATCTGTCCCTTATACACACTTAAAATAACCTTAATCTAAGAGCCTATGGTCACCCCCATAGCTATGTATGTCGCATAGACATTTTATTCTAGGTACTCATTGACATAAACCTCAAAAAATAGACAGTTTCATATCCTACTAATATTTTAACCGACACGGATAGATTAGGTTCGACAATGATGACGGGATCTAAAGTGAGAGAGCAAAGCGAGCGTTCTAAGCTTCGTCGACTTATTATAATATATTATATTAAAATGTACTCTGTGGACTTACTTACAACCGTAATATAATAGTAATAATTTGATTAAATCCAAATCATATTTTGAAGCACTTTACTAATATTGCTGCAGATAGATATATTTAATTTCCTTTGACATACATTTTAAACCTGTCCAATATTTGCTGATCAATTAAGTTATTTTTGTCAACCAGTACCTAGTAGCAGCTCAAGTCACTTTGTTTGCTGATAAAATACATGTTGGAGCTTACCGAAGCCTCTCTAATTAGCTGACCGTTTGAGTTTTTACCTATTAAGTAATTTTCTTATTTTAAAACAAAATATAATAATTTAGTGTACTAACTTGTTTGTCATTACTTGGTTGCTTGCCTTTACTACAAAGCCACTCATCACCAGCCCTGCGGCCCACTTGGTGGCTTGCCAACGCATTTGGGATTGCACGCCGTCAACGGTCTGCAGTCTATAGTACAGTCCTTCACGAGTCATGGAACAATCAGCTAGAAATTACTGAAAGAATAAAAATCCTTGAAACAGACTTGTTACTGGACCAGCCTGCAATAAAGCCTAGTTCGGTACTTTCACTGGCATTATGCTATCTGAAAAGTTTAGATATTCCTTATTTATTGTACACAATAGTACCTACTAAACTTTATCATCATATCAGCCGAAAGACGTCCACTGCTGGGCATAGGCCTCCTACAAGCGTCGCCACATTGACCGGTCCCTTGCGTCTCGTATCCAGCGGATCCCCGCAACCACAGAAAAGATAAGGGGTATCTGTTCTGTGCCCGCAACCTTCACCAGGTCACCGGTCCACCTAGTGGGAAGCCTTCCAACGCAACGTCTTCCAGTTCCAACCAACTCGGTTTGTTTCTTGTTCGAACGCGCTAATCTCTGACACCGCCAATGGGAATGTTTTTTTTTTCATTTGATAACCCGGTTATTGGGTAAGGGTTAGCTATCATCACGCAAAGACCCTTAGGAGCTGAGCAGAAAAAGACATAAAGAACACTACGTGTCGGACTTCACAAATTTTGGGTTCCGACCCAACCCCAAAAACAGTTTGGTTTGACTAGAAAAAGAAAAATCTGTTTTATCAATATATTGGTTTTGTTAGTCAAATATTTGTAATCATAAACATATTACCAAATTTCTCGTCCATAGGTCAATAGGCAGTTAAAAAT
Organism: Orthosia gothica; assembly: GCA_949775005.1. NCBI lineage: Eukaryota > Metazoa > Arthropoda > Insecta > Lepidoptera > Noctuidae > Orthosia > Orthosia gothica. The sequence continues at coordinate 121,829 of CATKRY010000220.1, forward strand.
TCTTCGTAACAAAAGCTGTCTTTGGTGGCTTCTCATTCCTTTTTTTTATCAAAATTTTTGAAACAAAAAATACAGCATTTATCTACTCCGAGGTCTAAACAACGATACTCCACTCGATAGGGTAGGTCATTTTATTTTTTTATCGGAGTCTTAGGTTAAATGGTCAAAAAAAATATTTAAAGGTTTCAAACCTAACCTTCAAAAATATTTTTTGACAATTTATAAGGTTTTGGGACAACAAGATGCATAAGATATATATAAAAATAGTTATGGTAGGTAGGTAGCCAGTACCCCCCCGGTGGGTTCCCGCTTTGTCGATGCGGGGGGGCTCAGTAACCGTGGCTTGGTCACCCACGGTGAAGCGAAGAGGAACCCGAGGAGGTGCCGCTCGTCAGGGCTTTTGCCGATAAGCCGACGACGTAGCGGCCAACATGTAGGTTGCGGTGCTGCCTAGGCGACATCGCAACTGAGGCGGGCCGCGATGTCGTATGGGGTCTCCCATACCCATACGATATCGCGGCTGAGGGTTGGAGGCCGCGGCAGGAGAGGAGTGCCGGTATTTCGGTGCGCCGCTCTCCCTACCTTCCGCGGCCTAGACGGGGTCGCCACCGTCTGATGGCGGACGCGGTGGGGCCGCAGGGGAAGAGGAGTGCCGGTATAGCGTTTGCCGCTCTCCCTATCCCCTGCGGCCGAAAAATGGTAGGTGGCGGGACCATTGACCCTGACCCGTCACAAGGGGACCAAGGGTGCCATACACGGGATCGCCTGGCACCCATGTGCTAGTTTGGTCCCTGGGGTGGTCACGGCGCACAGTGTGTTCTGGTGCGCCGGTGATGGGGGGTACTCCCCAGAGGAGGGTCCGGTGACGGACAGCCGCGGCAGGTTCGCGGTGAGTGCTAACGCGTACCCGTGTTCCCGCCATAAGCGGCACAGGAGGACACCGTGGAGTTTTAGTGGGTTAGAGTCCCACATAACTGCGCTATCTCCCCGTGGTAGCGCAGTATGCATAAGCATTTCTCCACGCTAAACAAAAAAAAAAGGTATGTAGCCAGTTGACGGGAGCGAAGCCGCGGGGGTCAGATAGTTTATTTATAAAATAAAGTTTACTTACCGTGTGCCTTCGGTCTTTTTATTAGCAACTTTTCTTTTAGCCGTATTTGTATTTTTTGTAATGCACGTATTCCAACCAACTACAAAACACAAAAGTGAGTTAGTTTTCGTAATTTTCGGGAACAATGCGAACACAGTCCTCCCGTCAGAGAATATAGCGGCCGACTGTCGGTGGCTGCATCGAATTGCAATTATTTATACTTCATGCACAAAGCAGTGCAGTATCTACCAGTCAACCAAGGATGGTGAAGAGGCAACACGGCATGTGCATTGTTACATAATAAAAATCATTTGTATTAATAAACATTATCACCAAATTTCAAGTTCATAAAATAAATTCTGGGCAGTAATGACATACGGCAAAATTGAGGAAAAACCTAATATATACCTATATAATTATATATACTTATTAAATCTATTTCCATCAATATAAATTTAACTCCATTAAATTTAATTTGATTTTGGCATAACTAGGCCTGCGGGCCAAGAGGTGGCCCGTCTATGCTTTTTGGTTTGCCCTCGTCAGCAGGCTGGCGATATGATAAAAGTCTTTTTAGAGGAACATAGAACGTTTGCGATATTTGTATACAAAAATGGGATTTCGCCTTACTGCCACCAGTCGGTGCTTATCCATATAATTTAAAATTGACGAGACGAGTAAAAACTCGCAACAAGACCACAGATTTTATGATTTAAAATATTCTACTATTTTCGTACCCATTCCCTATATAAACCTTTACAAGGTAAATAAACAGACAGAAAAAAAAAAAAAAAAGTAAATAATTTCCTTAAAACTGATATGTTGCTGAAACAACCGATTTTGGCAATTGGTACTAAATGTAAACAACTTTTCTGTAATGTTTCATCTTGTTTTACAGATTGAGGTATGCCTAAATATGTGTGGACATGTATTTTAACTCAATACAAAAAATACCTTACTACACTCACTTTAAAACGTATTTCAGACTTGTTATCGACTTATTCGTCAAAAACACAAAAACCTCTATAATTGTGTTAATATAATGATGATTTAAAGTTATTTTGGATTTTAATATCTTGCTGTTATTACTTACAAGGGCGGTTACGCACTACACGTCCGTGTCTGTGATCCGTGTGCGTGATTTGTGTGCCCGATTTCAAAATGTTCTGAATTATGACAGACTATGACGGATAGAGTTCGGATGTAGTGCGTTAGCTTCCCTTCCCTACAAGTCCTACGACTACTTCGGAACAGAAATTTCACGGACACGGATCGGATGGCACTAGTATGTAACCGCCCTAAAACTGTAGTACTCGTAGAAGGTCCGCCTTCAAAATAAGTTGGGTTGCCTTGACTTAGTTTAGTTACACTAAAATCACGGTAATGTACCAAAATATAGCTGGAGTATTGAACAAACAGGAATTAATAGAGGAGGCCATTTTAAATTTACAAAAGGAACTGGGTCCCGTAGATATTATATGTTTAACTGAAACTTTCCTAAAAAGTGGTTGTGAACAAAACCTTAGCCTTAATAACTATAAACTGGTATATTTATTCTCTCGAATTAACCAACGACGGGGAGGCTCGTGTATATTATTAAAAAATAACCTACAATTCAGAGAAATAAAAAATTTACCTGTCCCCATTCCCTTTCAATTCGAATGCTGTGCCATCGAAATCATTAAATATAACTTAATTATAGTGTGCATATACAGAACACCTACACGTGATGCCGCAATATTTTTAAATAATTTGGAACTTCTTACCAATAATCTATGTAAAAGGGGTAACAAAAAAATTATCATCTGTGGCGACTGGAATATTGATACACTGAAAATAAATAAAACATCCAATGACTTAAATTCTATACTTAGTAATAATAATTTAATTAACCACATAAAAGTACCTACTAGAAAAAACGCATGTTTAGACTTAATAGTAAGTAACATCCACGACGCTAATCCTGCAATTCACTATCTAGCGCTTTCAGACCACGAATCAGCACAGTCAATAACGGTTAGCTTAGAAACTGATTTTCAAATTAAAGACTTTCATAGCTTTTGGTTTAAAAGTGTAAGAGAGCTCAGTGACGAAAATACAGTTAAGTTCAATAACTGCCTCTCAAGTCTGTCTTATTCCGAAGTTTATGAAACTGAAACAACAAATGACGCCTTCAATAGACTACACGATATAATTACCCTTTTCTACAATCTATGCTTTCCTATAATTAAAGTAAAAATAACTTGTAAACAAGTGAAAAATAGAAGGTTAACCAAGAGTATAAAAAGATGCTGCATTAGAAAACGAACATTATATTTAAAATACCATCTCTACAAACATAACAAAAAACAAAACAAAACAAAAAAAAGTATGATGACTACACTCATATACAGAAAAAATGCATACACAAGGCTCAGCAGATTAATAGCTCAGACTACATTAACAAGGCCAAAAATACGAGTAAAGCGGCTTGGAACATGATTAAAACAAACACAAATAATATGACAAGTAACTCTGAAGTTGACGCAGTTATTGCTAACAGTAAAGCTTATGACAATCCAAATCAAATATGTGACTTATTTAATAATTATTATATATCCCAAACAAAATCGACCAATAAGCCTCACAAAAATGTGCAATATGACATGAAACTAACCACTCCTCAAACTCCTAATAGCATTTTCCTTACACCAGTAGATGAATCAGACATTTATAAAATAATTCACAGTCTAAGAAACACTAACTCGATTGGATATGATGACTTAAGCACTAAAGTGTTAAAAATATGTGCAATGACTTTAGTGTCTCCCTTAACTTATATTATTAACCTGTCCCTTACAGAAGGAGTATTCCCAACACGTCTTAAAAGGTCAATTGTAAAACCTCTCTATAGGAAAGGTGCAAAAACTGACATGAGCAATTATCGCCCAATAACTTTAATCCCAGTCCTATCCAAAATATTTGAGAAAGTTATGTGCATTAAAATAGAAAACTTTTTAAAAACTTGTGATATTCTTAAAAAAGAACAGTTTGGGTTTAGAAAGGGCAGTTCCACTACTTTGGCATGTTTCGCACTAATGAAACACGTAACTGAAAGTTTAAATCAAAAATCAAAGATTAGTTGCGTGGTTCTAGATATGACAAAAGCCTTTGATTTTGTCTGCCATAAAACACTACTTTCAAAGCGCATTATGGAATCCGGGGTAAGGCCAACGACTGGATAAAAAGTTATCTTTCTGAAAGAGTACAATGCGTGGAAATAACAAAAACAAGTCAAAAGGAAAAAAAAACCTATAGGTCGGCATATAAACAAAATAATTATGGCACGCCACAGGGAGGTATCCGATCCCCACAACTCTTTTTAGTTTACATCAACGACATTCCAGAGGCGATAGGCAAAGATTGCATACTATTCGCTGATGACACGACAATAATTATTAAGAGTGACGATAACAAAAACTTAGAGAATGAAATCGTACAAACTCTGGATAAAGCAATCGATTGGCTAGAAAAAAATAACTTGAAAATAAATATGACTAAAACAAACATATTACAATTTCAAACATACAATGCAAACGTAAATAAATTAGACATTCTTTATAAAGATTCTTACTTGACCACTGTCGATAATTGTGTATTCTTGGGTATAACGGTCGATAAAAATTGTAACTGGAAAATACACATTGATAAAATTCTTACAAAAATAGATCGTTTTATATATGTCTTGAAAAGAATTAGACAAACAGTAAACTTTAACACAGCAATGCTGGCTTATCATGGATATGTATCATCCGTACTTAGATACGGCATTATAATATGGGGTAATTCAGTAGTTTTTGACAGAGTTTTTAAAGCTCAAAAAAAATGTATCCGAGCAATTTGTGGAGCTCACTTTTTAGACAGCTGTAGGCCACTACTTTTTAAACTTAAAATTCTTCCCTTCCCATGTTTATATATCTTTGAAATATGTACTTTTGTAAAAATAAACTACAATTTATTTGAAACTAACACTGACAGGCCAAATAGCAGAACACGGCATAAAGATAGACTTCAGATGCCATCAATAAAGTTAGAATTATTTAAGAAAAATGTATACTGCATGTCGATTATTCTTTACAATCATTTACCTAATAGTTTTCAAGACCTACCGCTGACTATGTTTAAAAAAATACTTTTCAAACTATTATTATATAAAAGATATTATAGCATTAAGGACTATTTGGAAGACAAGTCAATAGAATCTGTAATTTGTGAGTTAGATTAAGTGGCATCACTGATTGTCAATACATTTGTACGCCATGTTATGGCAGGATATGCTGAAACTAATTTACTGTAACACCTAATGTACCATATTCTAGCAAATAAATATTTTTGATTTGATTTGATTTGATTAGATACTTGAATGCGGGAAGAGCAAAGCTATGAGCATGGATTGTTATCTAAGAGCGTTTTTACGTAAATTGACAAAGTTACTCCTATTTCTGTATAAATAAATAAATTAAAGCCTTAACCCATTTATAATAAAATAACCATACAAAATTTGAATTGGAACTCTACCTAAACCGAGAACCTAAAAAACAAACCCAGTAATGGGAAGAAGGTTGGCAAATTCCATCTATCTTGAACCATTTGATTATGTTATGGAGTTACGAAATACGAATTCAGCCGGGTATAATATTATTACAACTCGAATATTAAAAGATAATATAGCTGCTATACTAAAACCATTGACCTATTTTATAAATCTGTCCTTGGAAAACGGAACCTTTCCTGATGCTCTAAAATTCTCTGTCGTCAAGCCACTAGATACATAAAAAGAGTTCGAAAACAATGGCGGGGAATTATAGACCGATTACTTTGGTACCGATTCTCTCCAAGATATTTGAGAAAGTAATGTGTGCTAGGCTTTTTTTTTTTTTTAGTTAAAAATGAAGTAATAAGTAAACAACAGAACGCTTTTATTAAAGATAAAGCCACTTCATTGGCATGTTTTAAATTAATAACTGAAATTCTCAGTTCAGTAAACAAAAAAGAAATCCCTATAGCTGTATTTCTAGACATGACCAAAGCATTCGATATGGTATGCCACGATTAATTATTAAATAAATTAGCAGTACGGTATAAGAGGCCCTGCCGACAATTGCTTTCAAAGTTATTTAAGGTGTCGAAAACAGTGCACAGAGATTGTAAAAAATACTATTGCGTACAAGGGACTTTGCTAGCCTCGATATTGTTTTAGCATATATAAACGAATTGCCAGAATCGACGGATCAGTTCATTGTTTTATTCGCAGATTATACTAATGTTTTAACTACGACGACTTTTCGCAATACGAAAAGTCGTTTTTGGGAAAGAAACAGATTGTTTCCTTTGCCAAATGCACTTACACAATTAGGCTGCAGTATTCACTGAAAACGGTTACTTACACTCCCATCCCTGTACGTCTTTGAAATGTATAAATTCGTTAAAAATCACTTAGAACTTTTTGAGCAGGATGATAAGGCCCAGTTTAAAAGGAAAACAGTACAAAAACCTCTGGTGGTACCTCGAAGCAGATTAAAGTTGTTTGACAGAAACTGATACATCATGGCGGTAAAAATTTATAATAAACTATCGGTTTTTTTTTGAAAAATGAATAACTTAGAATTTAATAGAACTTATATTGAGCTTAGTGACACATGTTTTTATTCAATAGATGATTATTTAAATTTTAAACAGACATGATTTAGGTATGGACTAACGAACATTTTAGATTATAATTATTGAAATTATTTATAAAATTAATCAATAAATTGTTGAACTGTCTACTGTGACATATAATCTAATAATTTAATTAAATTAAATTTATATTTAGTTTATAATATAATGTGCCTAATTAGGTAATATTAATGAAGTAAGACTGTTAATTTTATTATGATATGATGTTTTTGACTAATGATCAACTTGATATGATTTTGACAATGACATTGATATAATTTCATGATATTATGCATGTACCTACCTACTTGAAATATTTGCACGACTGATAAGTCGAATATAGTGAGACTAAAATTATTTTACCATGTTATTATGTAAGTACCTATATTCATGCAAATTAATATAAGTTTTTACCTATAAATAAGGCTGAAACAACCTTATATTGGTCAGAATCATAGAGCTCGGTATCTGCAACTGAAGATAAGCAGTCCCTTGAAAGTAAGATTTCAGCAAGTGGCCAGCGCCCGTGCTCGGCTTGAATTTTTTTTCTGTTAAAAATACTGTTGCAGCTGAATTGGCAATGACATACATAGGTATCAACATAAAAAATGGTTTATGTGATGATGCTTTAAAAAAATACAAGTTGTACTTAAAACATTTTTAATAATTTAGAAAATTGGTTATATGATAATGCTTTGAAAAAAATACAAGTTTTACTTAACTACCTAATGATAACAAGTAAAATTTCAAAATTTAAAAAACCCTCGACACATTTATCTTGCGAAAACACCCCGATTCAAACAGTAAAATGCCCATAACTTTTGAACGGCTGAACCGATTTTATTCAAACATAGCTAAAAACACTCTCGACAAAATCACCTTTTAAACACAAAAAAAACTAAATCAGAATCGTTTCATCCGTTAAGGCGCTATGATGCCACAGACAGACACCCAGATACACAGCAACACACGTGAAACTTATAACACCCCTCTTTATCCGGCGGGGTTAAAAATAGGGTGGCCCCGGGTGACAAAAACCCACGCAACGCCACTGATCATGGTACCTGAGTTGAGCGGAGTGGAGGAAATTTCCTTCAATAGGACTTAGTGAAAATTGTGTAATACCTTAGTACTTAATTTGGCCACTTTTACACATTCCTATTGACAAGACAAAAACAAACTTACCCTTACGACTGTGTCGACGTGGTGGCGATTACTTCCCAAATGCAGCCTAATTTAACTGTTATCTCTATTTATTTCAAAGTACCACAACCTACATAGCTTTGTTATCTACTTACTAGTGTCCGACTGAAACACAACTTTCAGCCGAAACCAAAACCGAAAGTGAAGCGGTATTAGCAAAAACTGGCAAAAATTCAAATCTTTATATAAGACATTACTTATTTGAATGAAGTTATCAGACCATTGAAAAAACAGCCCTACGTAAAATACGCAAGCCAAATAACCGAGCATTTATTTTGTCTCAGGGTGCAGAAGACGCCCTTTGAGTCTCCCCAGGGATTTACCCTAACAGGAATTGCACAGAGGTGTCCCGGAGTGATTTTTTAAGACGTCACCAGGCGTTCTACGAGCTGATGGTGACACCGGGGTGGTTTTAGTGAGGTAAAAATCCCACACAACCTGGCCTTTTCCCCAAAAGTCCAGGCGCAATCTGAAGGTTACCCCCATTAAAAAAAAGAGACCGATCTGGGAATCAAACCCAAAAAAGATCACACTCATAGACGAAAGAGACAGTCAGTTTTATCAGTTTAGTTATCTATAACAAAAGCTCAAGTACGGTAGATTCGATTTATACAAATACGAATATTCGATAACTTTTTGGCCGAAACCGAAACTCTGACCGAAATCAGATTTTTTGCCGAAACCGGACCTTCGGTCGCACACTACTTAATACAGAAATGACTTTGAATGCATGAAGGGCAAACCACATTGATTATTTTATCGTTGGCGTTTTAATTAAAACTGCATTTTTTGATATTAATAATATTATCTGTACGGGCAGTAGGTACCTCCGGGAGGTTCAGGAAATAATATCACTGTTTTATATTTATTATTTACTAGCTTCGTACGATTACGATTGACCGTTTACTAGCGAAAACATTAACCCTAAAGAAATGAAGTATTCATTTGTTTTACTTATTTATTTACATAGATAAAAGTTTATACAGTGTATAAAATACTTAATTATCTAAGACTACAAACATATACACTTAAACCAAAAACTACTCACTAACTAAACCTAAAAATATACACTTAACTAAAATATGGCGTCGAAAAACTCCTCTCCATCGTTGACCACTGGTAATGTGCCCAAAAGACTGGCAGCATTGCCACGTTGTATGGCAATGCTAATTCTCTGACCAAAGTAAAAGCCAGCCCTTGGGTCACGCGAAGTGTCAACTAGGCGTTTGGCAAGATCCTTAAACAAAGCGTGAGCACTCGGACCCCACGGACCAAGAGTTTCAACCCAGTTTCAGTTTTATTTATAGATATCGATCTTCAATATCGGTAAAAGAATATCTAACACGAGTCCGTCACATATTCCTAGTCTTAAGAAACTAAGCACATAGCCACCGTCACTAGGCCACTACTAAACTCTTTCGTTCTTCTTCCCACTGATATCGAAGAAGTTCAAAGAACATTTCAACGGTTAAAAAGTGACTACTCACCTGGTTGGGATCAGATTAGTGCAAATGTACTGAAATAAATATCTTTTTTTATAACACCTGGCCTACTGATTTAATAAATCAATGTTTTGTTGCCGGAGTATTTCCTCATGCATTAAAAAGAGCTGTCGTACATCCAATACATGAAGCGGGTGATAAAGACAAGGTCAGCAACCATAGGCCAAATGCAGTATTAACGACGTTATCGAAGATATTTGAAAGCATAATTAATAACAGGCTAACCAAATATTTAGAAGAATATAACTTGTTTTCTGATGCACAATATGGATTTAGAGCTGGCCGTTCACCTGACAACGCAGTTCTTGATCTTGCTTACTTTTTAGTTAACAAATTAAACAGTAAAATAAATGCTTACCTATATTTCTTGACCTAGCAAAAGCGTTTAACACTGTCTCTGTTTCCCGGCTTGTGCAAAATTTTGAAGATCTTGGTATTATAGGCGTTCCACCGGTGTTTATATATGATTATTAAAAATATAGAACCAAATAATTAAAGATAGAGAACACATTAGTGACGAATATACAGTGGATTTTGGGATGCCAGAAGGCAGTATATTGGGCCCCACTCTTTTTCTCTGCTACATAAATCAGCTTTGTACTCTAAATATCAATAATTGTCGCACCGCCGCGCCGCATATTATACAGATGACACAACATTAATGTTCTTCGCAGACTCCTGAAAGACCTACCCCTTCGAGTAAGGTATCGTTGTTTAGATCTCGTTGAGATGTTAAATGCTGTATTTTTGTTTTAAATAATATTGAAAAATAAGGATTGAGAAGCCACCAAAGATAGCTTTTTTAGGGTTCCGTACCCAAAGGGTAAAAACGGGACCCTATTACTAAGACTCCGCGGTCCGTCTGTCTGTCTGTCTGTCACCAGGCTGTATTTCATGAACCTTGATAGCTAGGCAGTTGAAATTTTCACAGATGATGTATTTCTGTTACCGCTATAACAAAAAATACTAATATAACAGAATAAAATAAATATTTAAGTTGGGCTCCCATACAACAAACGTAATTTTTGCCGTTTTATGCGATAATCGTAAGGAACCCTTCGTGCGCGAGTCCGACTCGCACTTGGCCGGTATTTTTAATACAGCAGTAACATTTTTATTTTATTCCACCTGGTTTTGTGCTGCTTGTGGTTCTATATGGCTACGGTGTGTTTCGTAAAGCATTCGCTTGCAGTTTCTCTAAGTCCTAAATATAATCCAGTTTTTCGTTCCTCCTTCCTCTTTGGTAGTAACGTGCCTTTTGTCTTTGTTCCATTTGACCAAGATGCGATGCCCTTCATTCTTAGTTTGTCTCCAGTTTAATTCAGAATCTATGTTAGAAATCCCTCAATCAAACAAACACTGCACAAGCCCAGGAAATCTGCAAATATCCGCTCCGCAACACCGAAGGCCGAGCGTGCCTTATCAGCGCACAAAGGTCGATGCCAGTGCATGGTCGGCGCGAGTGCACTAATTTAGACTAACTGGATGACGTCAGCGCTACTATTTAGTGTTTATAATAATAATAATAGGTATCAATGTGTAATTAGTGTGACGGGTGGATATTATTTTCCTGGTTATTGGACGTTTATTGTGGTTTTATTTTGTATGTCTCTTTGTGTTGGTGTTGGATGTTCTCAGTTGTTTATCAGTTCCTACAATGCATTCTTACTATTCTATTTGAGGTGAGGTTGTACATTTAGGTGGGCAGTCTTAAACAAGGAGTTTTATCATCTTCTCTCTTGATCCTGTATTAATTTGTTCTCGTCATTAGGCCTCTCATTTTATGTATATTAATTAGGCTATGATTGTGCCACCGAGTTGCCAACTTGTCGGTTTTTATCGGCTACATTTCGAGGAGTGTGCGATCGAATTGCATGATTTGCATGATCTAATTCCACCTAGCTCGTTTCATCATCGGACTACCAGACGTACGGCGATGCGCCACCGGTACATGGTGGACATATATCCCACCCATACGTACTAAACATTTTGGGAACGTAACGTTATATTATGTATTAAAAATTGCATCAATTCTATCAATAAGCAGAATTGCAGAGTCTATTTTGGGAGATATCTATACCAATGTTATGTATCACATTTCACTTACCTGTATTGTTCGCGACGAGGCGTCACATAGCTTATAGTATGCATATTGTGCTTATTTACTAGCATTATACATGAAATACCTTAAGTATATGATGTATGTAATGTTTTAGGGAAATAAAAATATTTTGTTTATTTTTATTTAGACCCCCTCAAAATGCCAGGGTCGCAAGTAGTGGTATGTGCGTCCTACTCACATGCCAATCGTATTATTTTCCTTCCACACATTATTTTGTTAGGAATCACCGTCTAGGTGTTCTAGATAGTATACCTTGATGCTATGACTGAAAAACTGTACATAACAACAGTACATAGTCAGGTTTAATACAGTTTTACTCTGAAAAGGTAAATATACATACATTTTCCTCAAGTAAGTGTATAGAAAACTCGTTATAAGCGATTTAGCGCTTCTAAGTGACCTAGAATTCTGCCTAGGCCCTATAAATAGATAGCACCTATGTAATTCTAGTACATAGACAGCACTTGCTTGGGATAATGTGTCTGTATGTACCAGCATAGACGTTTCTATGCGCTTGTCAGTGGGCTCACTGCCTTCAGAAACACTTGGTGCCTGAAGGGCTATTGATATGCTTTCTGAAGCATTACCTTCGTGGGCCCACAGGCAGGCGCCTGAACTCGGTCATAATACATAGCTAATATACAGCTACACACCCACATACAGAAGCGTTAAAGCTATGGAACAACGCAACATTTTCCTATTTCGGCCGCTTCCCGGCACCTTAAGTACCAGAAGATCGACAGATCGAAGACCATGAAAAAACGTCGTATTTAGTCATGCAGAATTAAGTCTTTTATTTTCTGAACATCACGCCTTCACTTCAACATACTAGGCAGCCTTCAAACAACTCCCAGGACTGAGATTTCCCGATGACAACTGAACTATAGGTGCAGGGGCGTCAACGCGTTCGAGCTGGAGCCTTACAACCTCCAGAATACCTATCTACCTCGAGCGATCACGTCCGTCCCGTGCATGTATCAAAAAATCAAAAAAATTAAAATGTATTTATTCAATTAGGACATTAAGCGGCACTTTCGAACGTCAAAAAAATAATAATCTAGTACTAATTGATTCTACCGTCCATTCGGAAATGTAGCTTGTTGTGGAGAAGAATGGTAAAGAAACTTTCACGGATCTGGATGAAATTTGGCATGGAAGTACTTACCTAACAGCCCGGATTAACACAATATACTACATTTAGTTCCGAAAAAATAGTGTTCCCGTAGGATGATCTAGGAATTACAACAATCAATATTCGTAGATCATTCAACGGGAACACTACTTTTTCGGAATTAAAAGTAGCCCTTTGTGTTAATCCGGCCCGTTATCCCGAGGGAACAACACAAAAAGAGAAGGCTATATAATTATTAAACTAGGCTGGAGTCTAAAACTTTCTCTGTAAAGAAATAACAGGAAGTGTGTAAATTGTTAAGAATTTCGAAGCTTAGCGCAAGATATACACGAGATAAAGGACCTTCATACCAGAAGCCGTCACGGCAATGCAATTTTTTTGTGATCTTTGGCTAACAAGCCGGTCGCAAAATTGTAAGCCTGTAGCCTAAATCGCCAAAAACCATTCTAAAAAGCGTGCTATAAGCAGGGTATGTGTGAGGAGATAAAGTAAACCCACAGTTCATGTAACAACAATTATTTATTTGAACTATCTTAGGCAGAAAGAAAAGTCTTCTGCGAGAAAGCAGTCAACCATCGGATCCGACTCGGCTGGGCAGCGTTCTCTAAAAAATACTTACTTTTACAAAAAATACAAACCGACTTCGAAATAAAAACACTACAAACTGAAAAATAACTTAAATTTCGGAAGTCGGTGTCAAAAAACGAAGAAACCAAAACAGGAACACCGACTTCCGAAATTGAAGTTATTTTTCACTTTGTAGTGTTTTTTAATTCTTTTGTATGTCTTTTACCTCACTAGTTTTTACTAGGTGTACCGAGTTTGATGATTCTTTTTCTATTTGAAAGCTGGGTCTTGTCATGTGGTCCCATTTAAATTTCATCAAGATCTGATGAAGAACTTCGGAGATATACATCAGAACTCTTCAATAAATGACGGCAAAACACTCGGGATAGATGCAATCGCATGTCTGTTTATTGTTTACACCATTTCATAACATAACATCACACTGATAGGGGTACGCAGATGTGTAGAGTTCACCTTGGTACACTCTTATTTCACCGGTTATGTTAAAATTTAATGATATTCGGGTAATCAATTCTGGGATTATTGATAACTTACTAAACAACTTGCCTATTAGGTAGGTACAACAAAAAAGTTTTTTTAATTCGTTACATCTGTCTACCAATGTATTCAAATGGTGTTCTTACTGTATACGTCTTTTTAGTTCGCTTCAAAGGCAGCCGGGTTTTCTTTTTTTTTAAATTAACTTTTTTATTTATAACTTTTTAGGTTTTTTTTTTCGAATTATGTACATTTAAACATATATGTTATATATTTTTGAAATCACCTCTTAATGCCCTTTATTTTGATAACCCGCATTATGGGATTGGAAGAAAAAAATTGTGCCTCCACAATATGGCGCCCAAAATCCGCCATTTTCCTTATTTCTAATTTTAAAGTACCCAGTGACACGCAAGGTTAAAACAAAAATCGGCGTACGCTTTTGGTCTCTAGAACGCCACATAAGAAAGAACATATAATACATACATAGACTGATAACGAAACACACCCTATTATTATTGAAATAAAGTAAAATTTAAAATAACTGGAATATTGCATATTTTATAATTAGAATTAGGCGGCACGTTAAAATATCGTATTTAGTGACTTGACCTAAGATCCCACACACCTAGCTGATGGTGTCCTCAGTTATTATTAAATTTTTAAAGATTTTTCAGAATACTATTTTGCAGAAATTAGTTTTTTTTGTTTATTATTATAGATAGGCTCGCGCTTGACTACTATCTCATCTGCTGGTACGCGATGATGTGGTTGACGATGAAGCAGGCTTGCCTAGAACTAACCTATTCATTCTTGATTTAAAGACTCTCAGGTTTTTTATAAAACTACAGTTACCTATTTTGATTTCCTTAACATACACACACACACAGTAATTGATTCTACAAAAACATTCTAATTATAACTGGGCTCTGATTACAAATATCAAAACAAAATACAGGAAAATTAAATTAAGTATTATATTTAATCATTAATTAAGAAAATAAAAATGATTTGGATTTATTAATAATAACATTGGTATTTATTTATAGGACTTATTAAATTGATTAAAATAATTATTATTCCATAGACACTTGGATTATTACCGAGTCATCTATAGACTAATATCATTAATTATTTTCGAATTTGTTGATTTAAATGTGTCATCTTATGAACCTATTTCATAAAGGGTAGTTCCTGTTAGTGTAACAAATGTTTGTACTCCATTTGCAATAACATTCAAAATAAATAAAAAAACCTTTTTTTACAGTCTGAGGAGGTTCTGCAGATAACGCGTGTTTGACAATTTGTCACATTAATTCTGCGATAATTTAGAGGTAAGAAACTCGGCCTTAGACCCAATTTTTCAATAGTCTAATAACTTTTGACTGAGCAATAAAATATGGAAGATTGACCGCTTCTGTATAGAAAATATATCTACAACCATTTTATTCCTCAGTTAAAACCAGACTATTGAAAAATCAGCCCCTTATATAGTAGTTAACAAATCGAAAATTAAAAAAAAACAATCTTTACAAATCTGTAAAGTATTATCATCATTCAGCCGATAGGCTGGATTTACATAATAAAATGATACATACATGAAATACATAAACTCACGCCTTTTTCCCATGCGGGTAGACAGAAACTACAGAACGCCACCTGCTACGATCCTTACATACTTCTTTTGCTTCACTCACATTCACCCATCTAGTCATACACACACGTCGGTTATAAGTACTGCGCGCCTTTCTGAAGAACATCACCTAGGTCAATGTATGTCTTTCTAGGGCGTCCCCTCCTGACGTTTCCATTCATCTGCCTTGTAAATACCTTTCGTTAGTCGCCATGCATTCATTCTTTCAACATGGCCACACCATCTTAACTTACTCTTCTCAATTTTAGTCACTACATCTTCTTTTAAACCACAACGTTGTCTTATTACATCATTCCTCAATCTATCATTTAAAGTTACACCCTACATACTTCGCAATGAACGCATTTCTACTGCATTAATCCTATAACTTTCATGTCTTTTTTGACATACCCAACCTTCACGTATACTTGTTTATGAACAAAAACTTGTTTATGGACAAAATAATAAAATTATTTTTGTCCATGAACAATGCAATGCTTAATCATATTTTCTGGCTTCTTTTTGTTCTATTGCTTAAATCATTAAAACATATCCATTTGTTTTGCCTATAGCAGTGCGCTCTATAGTGGCCTATGCTGTTGATGTTTTATTTTGAGCTTCATGGCGAACATTCGATAATTCCTATTATATTACATTCTTTTGAATCTAAGTTAATTTTCACTGGAATCTCGTTTAAAACACCTTGAGTCACTTTGACTTTATTCAAAGCTTACAACATTATGTGTTGATTGAAGAAATCTCATTCCGTTGCAGTTATTACGACACGTCATCATGCTATTTTCATCTTCCAACATAGATGCTGCAGCTTCAGAAATTCCTGTCTTATTATTATCTAGTGGTAGAAAATCAATCTTTCTTTCAACATTATTTAAAGTACAGGATTCATAGTGCAGGTTTCAGGACTTCCATCAGTATTCTCTCAAAAATGTTTGTAACACAATAACAGGATATTTCGGTAGAGCCTTTAATTTGTTTTTAGGGTTCCGTACCCAAAGGGTAAAAACGGGACCCTATTACTAAGACTCCGCGGTCCGTCTGTCTGTCTGTCTGTCACCAAGCTGTATCTCATGAACCATGATAGCTAGACAGTTGAAATTTTCACAGGTGATGTATTTCTGTTGCCGCTATAACAACAAATACTAAAAACAGTATGAAATAAATATTTAAGTGGGGCTGCCATACAACAAACGTGATTTTTTTGCCGTCTTTTTGCGATAATGGTAAGGAACCCTTGGTGCGCGAGTCCGGCTCGCACTTATCAAAATAGTTTTCTAATATCCGAGCTCGTTTTTTGTAAAGGTTCACTTTGGTATTTTGGTTACCAAGCATGTCTTTTATAAAATTATAAAAGTTATTGGTAGTGTTACTGAAAACAGTAGTGTTAGTCCACCATCAGCACACGCAGTCGTTACAACTTGAGTTAAGTATCAAAAGCACAGGTATTTGTCAAAGCCTGTTTCTCTATGCCAGACTTAGTATTATTACCATTTTGTAACAAAGGGATGTAATTCAATTTGTTCTTTTCTTTCTGCTGGTTATTTTTATTTCGTCCTAAGGTTTGCCAATTCTCAATGAGGCACGTCTTTTCAGCGAAAATCGAATCATCGACGAATGCTTTCTTCTTTCTAATCGTTTTGCGTAATTTTGGGCTCTTTTATTTGTTACTTCACATTTTTCTTTAGTTATCGCCGTTTTGAGTTCTCCATCAATAAACTCTGAATGCTTCATAAGAAATCAATCGACATGTTGACGATTACGTTTAGTCGACAATTTGACCAGATATCTTTTCAAAGTTTTGAAACTACTTTCCACGTTTGAAGAGGAGAGGATGGGTTTTTAATAGTAGACTTATGTATAGGTACCATTATGTTAGGTCAGAATGGAAGTTGGGCAATAAGCCTCGTTAGATGAGGTATCAGCGATGGCATAAAGTACAAATTTTCATGGGAACTCGTCTCATCCTCGTCTGTTAAAGAAATCATTAAATTTTCTTCATCAATTTGGCGAGTGTAGTTACCACAAAGGAACATTTGAAACCTCTTTTGCGTCTGTCTTGCTAACCTTTAAATGAGCATCTTCATCGATATCTTCGGCATTTTCACAATTTTTATCATTTTGGTCTGTTCCTATGTTCGTTCATAAGTAATTTTTAAAGACGCGATTTTGATTTAAGGCACCTCGTTTCATTTCCATCATAGTTATTCAAACAGAAACGACATATTTCAAAGTATCATAGTTTTCTATGGATCTAATAAGCAAAAACCATCGAAAATAAAATGTGTAGGGTAAAGACATTTTTAAAACAAGATAAATAAGAAAAATAGATAAAGATAAATTAAACAATATCTTTATCAAGTGACTAACATCAATTCGGATAAAAGTGTCATCTGGTGTGCAAATTTGCTCTTCTAGTTTAGTAAAAGAATTAGTTACGTAATTTCCAGTAGATTCTAAGTAAAAGTAGTAACAGCTGCTCCAATTAGTGCTGGTGACTGATCCAGTATAACTTTTTTGGGGTGTTTCTTATTATCAATAGAATATAATAGAATAGAATATACTTTATTGTACACCATAAAAGTTACACATCTATTTTAGAAGAAAACTTAATTATACGGGTACAAAGGCGGTCTTATCGCTGACAGCGATATCTACCAGACAACCTTTGGATGGACTGAAAGAACTTATAATGAAAAAGGGGGTAGTCTGTGGTGTACTGCTATTACATTAAAACATAAATATAAACAAAAATATATTGTTATAATAAATACTATCCATAAACTTAAATACACATATACTTAGATATATGTTACATACATAAATAATATGACATGTTAACAAATTCAAAGAAAGGAGGGACAAAAAAAAAAGAAAATAATAATAATTTTGAATAATGATGAAAGAAATTAGATACAAATATTAAAGCGTTAGAGAGAAAGGAAGTGGTTTTTAACTAGGTTCTTAAAAGAAGCCAGTGACTGGGCTTTTCTAACAGGCAACGGCAACTCATTCCACAATCGCACAGCCGACCGTAAAACTTAGTGGAATGAGCAGGCATCAAAAGTTTCAAATTCTCCGATGATCTCAAGTGTCTAGAATGTGTGTCATGAAGGAACTTAAAGCGTTCTTTGAGGTAATAGGGCGTTGTAACAACAAACAGAATACTGTAGAGTAAAGATAAAACTAATCCATGTTTTGTATCCATTTATTTATAGTACATCCATGCTATACGTTTCTGACAACTTTTGTGTTATAGGTACACTTCTACCATTATTTTCATCATACAAAAATATATGATTGGTGTTTGTCATTTCTTTTGTATGACCAATTTCTTTCAGTAGACTTCCGGTAGCATCTAAAGTTCTAAACTGAGAACATCTCTATTTTGACGAGAACATTCTTTATAATGTACATCTTAAGCCGATGACCAGTAATATACATAAAATGGAAATAAAGATATAGTTATGTCTTATAACATCACGGTATGGGCTGATCTTGGTCATACATAGTCCATAATGCCAATACAGGATTTGGACATTGAGATAATATGTACTACGTACTAGAGAAGCTATCCTAAGCAAAATACATGCTCCATTTTGTCAATTTTGACAAGAGTTTAAACTAAAAATTCGCTGCAGCGCTGAAACAATAATTAGTCGTCTAACAAAATAATATTAACATGCAGCGCTAAAGCGCTTCTAAGGTGCAGTTTTCTCGCGACCAAAAAGACGGAAGCACCGTTATTTTCATGGCGCTTACGCGTTTCTTTCAATGTTCTTCAACACCTTGTCATTCATATTTGCTGACTGACTACAGAAACGACTTAGCTTTATACCTAACAAGCTTCATTAGAATTCACACTTTTTCAAAACGTATTACATACATACATAAACTTACGCCTTTTTCCCATGAGGGCAGAAACTACAGAACGCCACCTGCTACGATCCTTACTTATTTCTTTTGCTTCACACACATTCAACAATCTAGTCATACACACACGCCACCAACTGTTAAAGTATAAGTCAAATGCGCTTACAATAAGTTAAAAACATATCAAATCGGAATAGGGAATTTTACAATTCGCTTGAAACACGAATCTTCTGTATTTTTTATTATAATAATTATGTTTATTTAGTTACCCCAAAACAATATAAGTTAAGTTAACTTTTGACGCTTCGTTAAATAATTATTAGTCTGATCAATTTTAGCCACGTGCTTAAAGCGAATTGATGTGTATTTGTTTATGATGGCCCGTATCAAATGTGTTCGGTGATTTAAAGTGCTTGGTTGATCAAAAGAATTTTGAAGTAAATACTTCCTTGTGAATAAAATATGCCAAAGTATTAACAGTAATATAACTCCTCCTTTGACATGGTGCACCAGTATGACGAAGCTCCTCAAGAAGAAGAAACTGCCTAACCCGACAACCCACGACAGAATGTCTTGGCGTCGTGAAATAAGGAGAGCCAACCCCACCTAAAGAGGGAAAAGGCTAGGAAGAAGAAGAAGAGATTAACAGTAATATAACTAAAATGAGATTTAGTAAAGAGACTGATTCAGTCCTTTTTGTGGTATATTTATTCTCTTCGCGAAAATGCAACGAACATACATATGTAGGTATGATTAGATGGTAACTAGGAATCTTCACTGCGGTTGATTTGGATAAATTTTATGCATTTTTTATGGTTTCCATGTTTCACGTTTTATCCTATCTTTACTGCCCAAACGTGGAAACCCTAAATAAACACAAACAAAATGTAACAAAATTGTCTTAGATTATGTAATAATTATTTTTATATTGAATAGAAACGTCAGCTTATTTTACCTACACTTGTTCCATCATCATCATCATTTCATCTTATTCATCATTTACATTGTCACATCTTTATTTTTAGTCTATTTGAAAAATGACAGGACATGGCGTCCACCAAATATTTTGTTCAAATTATATTTTAAAATTATTATCTAGTTAGTCACCGACTCAAAATTATTCCTTTACACTTCGCTGTATTCGTTGAATTATTAGTGCAATACCTTAAAACACACGACGGCATATTTATTGCGTTTGAACGTTTTTTCGAAAGATCTAGAAAGCAAATGAGTGAACTGCGGCCGGCAGACCGCAAATGATCGGAACATTATTACCTCAATGGATTTGGATGATAATGTTCGCTACACTCACGTTCATATTTTATTTGCCTCAAACATTCTGTAGTAGATACGTGAGGAGGCTCTGTGTCACCAACATTATATAGCGGCATCTACTAATTGGTTACGCACTACTATCGGCGACTTATACTTCAATTCATCAGCAAGTTTGTTTCTTTTCGTTGGTGTTAATTTGAGTTGTGAGAAATTTTTTGATCGAAACCCATTGTAATATCTTCACAATGAGCAATATTATCGGTGAGCCAGTCGATAAAATTTTTATTTCAGCATGACACTGTGCATTGCCCAAAGCATGTAATTTTGTCTCCATATTTTTTGGAATGACTTTTGAATGTACAAGGAATTTTTGTTTTGCGCCAAATTTCCTCACGCAATAAATGTGTCCATTCATATTTTGGTAATACAGATTTGTTTTGGTAATTTATGGTAGGTGTTAATTGATTTCGCACGGTGAGCTTTGTAATAGGCTGTATTTGTTGCCATTTATAAGCGTCTAAATTAAAATTGAATACCTTGTGATGTGAATTTTAATTTTCTTCAGTATCTATTACCATCGCTACTAGTTTCATCTTGTTTTGTTACATCACAATTCGAATCTTCGGGCTGATTATCACCAAAAAAAAATTAGATTAAAATAAGTTTTCTTTTCAACGATAAATAAAGTGCCTTTTCGGACATTTTAATCTGCAATTCCTTGGCAATTGTCGTAAAAATTTGATCGACCGATGAATGTAAATTATGTTAAACTAAACTCAATCCTTTTGGTTAAACACAGATGTCTTTGCTTAGATAAAAACTTAGTTGACACGTCAGCCTCCATTTCATTTTGGGTACATGTTCTATAATGATAATACTAGCAACAATATCCCTTATCAATCAATCATCAATGTGTTTTGTGCGCGAGTGATGAATGTTGTTTTTTGTAAACATTTAAGCTCCCTGATTATCGCTGTAAATACAGACACCATTGTCCAAACCAAACACTTCCTTCAATAAGTTGTTGAGATATATTGATTCTTTAGCAGCATCACTAAGAGCCATATATTCGGCTGCTGTCGTTGACAAGGCGACTGTGCGCTGTTTACGAGATTCCCACGAAATAGGTCCATTAAAGCAAAATACATATCTCTGCTACACTGTCATGAACTTTCTCTTCAGTGTTATCATTTTCAGGTTCATTAAGTTCTGTGAGCTGTGTTAAAGGTTCAGTCATAATTTTGATGGCTTCTCCTTCAGTTGGTATATTTTCAGAATTTTCTTGAATTATAATAGGAATGGATTCTGATAATTGAGTTCCAACTTTATCAACAATATTATTTTGGTAAGTAGACTTTGATTTGAATAGAAAATTGTTTTCAAAAAAATTGGCATCTCTTGTCCTGATAAGAATTTTTGATTGTCCATGATCAACTACTCTGTATCCCTTAGTTTTAGTGCAATAACCTACAAATATGCACAGCTTGGTCTTAGCATCAAACTTCTTTCGAATATTGTTTGGTATGTGCGCATATACTCTACATCTAAAAAATACGTAGATGAGAAAGATTCAGTTTTCGTCCAGTCCAGATTTCTTCAGGGGTTTCCCTCTAATTGCCTTAGTAGGTAAGCGACTTTTCAAGTATGACGCTGTATGTAATGGCTTCTCCCTAAGATGTCTTAGGTACACAAGATTCTGAAAGCATAGATCTTGCTTTTTCAACTAAAGGTCTATTGACCCGTTCAGCTAAACCATTTTGCTCTGGATTGTAAGGTACAGTCGTTTGGTGAACTATTCCGGTCTGTTTCAAAATTTCTTTCATTTCGGAATTCAAATATTCACCACCGTTGTCAGAACGTAAAATTTGTATCTTTTTATCAGTTTGCTTCTCGACTAAGTTTTTAAATTCGCGAAACTTTTGTACAACTTCAGATTTTTGTTTCATTAGGTAGGTAAATGTTATTCTAGAAAATTCGTCAGTGTAGGTGACGAAATATGAAGCACCTCCCAAAGATTGAGTACTCATAGGTCCGCAAACGTCACTGTGAATAATTGCCAGTAAATTTGACGATTTTGAATCCGACAATTTGAAAGGTTGAATTGAAAGTTTACCTTCCACGCAAGCAATGCAATTAAGTTCCAGCAAGTTTTGGATACTTGACCCCATGAGCTAAATGTAATCTTAGTAATTCCATACATCTGAAGTTCAGATGACCAAGGCGTTTGTGCCATAAATAAGCTGAATTATCTATAACTTCTGTTAAATTCACCTGAGCAATAGGTAAATCAATTTTGTACATACCATTGACGTTTGAAGCTGTGTATAAAACTTTTCCATATACCTTACACCATCAATAATTTTTCTACCAGATATCGAAAAAAGTACGACATTGCCTTTCTTTACCAATGAGTTCACTGAAAGCAGGTTCGTTGACAAGTTCGGAACATGCAAAACTTCGGTAAAGTTGAAAGTGTTTAGTTCTACAGTACCAATGGCATCTGAAAGAATTATTTGATCATTAGCTATTCTAATACTTTTCTTGACAGGTTCAGTATCATGTAGCCATTCACGTCTATTGGTCATATGACTCGTAGCCCCGGAATCTATAAACCAGTCAACACTCTTTACAAAAGGCGACTTATTAAAAATTTATAGTCATAGTCCAAGCGTTTGTTTAGTGAAATGACTCCTTCTTACATTTCACCCGAAGATAGATCAAAATGACTGCAAACATCGGAGTCAATTGAAAGGTCTTCGCCGATATTAAATGTCACTAATGCAACCAATGACGACTATTGTGATTTGGTTTCTCAGGCGTCTGCATACCTATCTAAAATTAACGACCTTGTTAATGACCAAGTGTCCCGTATTAATGTTGCAAATAAATCCGCTATTATGGACATGACTCAAAGCATAACGGCTATTGTTTCCTTGCTAGCCATAAAGTCATCCACCAACGAAACTAAATTAGCTAATTCGGAACAGTGAATTAGACAAAATTAAACTTAATACCGGTTGTAATATTGCCAAGTCTGATGTCAGTAATATTTCATATGCTGATAAATGAAAACTTCCTTTACCAAAAATTGCACCAGTGGTCGCCTCTCGCGCCAAACTTCCGTGTCTTGTGGCTTACCCCATGGATGAGCGATCAAATGATTACGCAACTTCTTCGGCGACTAAACAAACGATCATGAAAGCTATACAACCCAGTGATGGCTTTCAAATTGTAGGAGCAAAAAAAGCTGCAAAGTCTGGCGTCGTGTTACGTGTCGCTAACGATTTTCAGATAAAAAAATTGCATTCGGTCGATGCCATTAGGTCCGCTGGCTTGCGATGCGACTTGAGAAGCCAAAAGGCCGTAGGCCTCGCATTTTTGTTAAGGACGTCCCATCCTCAATGGAAGACGCTGCCTGTTTGCATGCCTTATTCTATCAAAACATTAAAGACGAGTTGCCACTAAATTTCAATTTCAAATATTTTTCAAATATTTTATTGACAAATAAGTATTTAAAACAATATAATTGAAACCCTGACTTCTGAGCTAGGTAAAAACCTGTGTTACAGAAGTCAGTGTCCTCTCCCCTTGTTGACACTTGTTTAGATTAGAAATGAAAATCAAATAAAAACACTAATAACATGCTCAAAATAAGATTAAAATAGCATACATTTAAAATCAACTCAGTATAAATTAAGTGAAATTTGCAATTAACTAAATTAAAATTAAAAAATAAATAAACAAAGTAAAATAACAATAAAATCAGAGTAAAATAAAGTCAAAATAAAAGCCAAACAATTAGTTTTTTTGTGCGTGATGTAATAAGGTCTATGTGAAGGCGCCAGTTTAATTTATTATCTAAGAGTACTCTCAGGTATTTGGTGGGAGAAGGTTCTTTTAGGGACAGGCATGAGCAGTGCTCGGTATAACCTGGGAAGTTGCATGAGTGGACTTTAATAGATACTTCAGATAGTTTGCTTTTAGCAAAGGTGAACTGCACAAAGGTGGTTTTCGTCAGATTTAGGGTTAGCAGATTTGCTTCTATTCAAAACTTAATTTTATGGAGGCCCAATTCGGCATATTGTTTTGCCTCTTCCCAAGTCTCCCCATGAAATATCAACGCTGTATCATCGGCATAGGAGAAGATTTTACCGTTTGTTAGTACTTGCTGACACAGATCATTAATATAAATCAGAAAGAGACTCGGGGCAAGAACACTTCCCTGCGGCACGCCGAAACTGACTGGTGACTCGAATCTTATGTTTTCGCCTATCTTTACTCTCTGCGTACGGTCACACAGAAAATCCTTAAAAAGTTTAAGGGCGTTACCTCGGATTCCCGCACGTTCTAGCTTGTCCACAAGGGTTGAAATACAGACGGTGTCGAAAGCTTTGGCGAGATCGAGAAAAACACCCAGACATTTTTGTTTTGCGTCTACTTTTGCGGTCACATAATCTGCCAAGTGGTTTACAGCGTCTTCTGTGCTCCTTCCAGATTTAAACCCGAATTGCGATTCCGACAAGATTCCATTGTGTTCTAGATTTTTTTTGAGTCTATTATTTAAAACCTTTTCTAAAATCTTTGACAACGCTGACAACACGGAGATTGGCCTACAGTTTTTATAATCGGTCTGATTTCCACCCTTGTGCACTGGTGTAATGAGCGATTTTTTTAAATCTATCGGAAATATTCCTTGTGCAAAGCACAGCTCCACTAGTTTCGTAAGTGGTGGAACTATAGTAGCTTTGCCTAGCTTTAAAAATCGTGCGGGGATAGCGTCATACCCAGTAGCACAGTCATTTTTCAAGTTCATAATCAGATTTTCTATCTCCGATTCATCAGGTGGGAGCAACACAATAGAGTCCAGATTAGGCGGAATGTCAAACTTATATGGGGGTGGTTGAGAGTTATCACTAGAATGTATTATTTTGTCTGCTAGATCTTTGCCTACGCTGCTAAAGTACAAGTTTATTTCGTCTATCGTTTTTGTGACATTTCCAGTTGAATGTAACAGGTCATCTGCTGATTTATTTTTATTTTTCAAATCTAGTATAGTTTTGACTGCATTCCAGGTTTCTTTATTGTTATTTGAGAAAGCTAATAGTGATTTCTCGTAGTTAGATTTCAATTTCCTAAGTAGTGTGTTACAGTAATTGCGGTATCTCTTGTATGTAATTTTGATAATATAGTTATCAGGATCATACAATGACTTTTTGTGCAATTTATCCCTGTGGCGTATACATCGGAGTAGGCCAGGTGTTAACCAGGGTTTCAGGACTCGTTTCCTACAGGGCACGCGAGTAGTTATTGAATGAGTAGCTATGACTGAAGACAGCATCTCAATAAATTGTGAAGTCGCTGCATTTGCGTCAGAGTCCACTTTTATAAAAGAAAAATCTATATTTTTTAAATGTTCAAGAGCAGCGGGATAATCGATCCTAGTTACAGACTTTACTTTATTTACCCGTTGGTGATTATCGGATAGGTTTAGTAGTACCAATGCATGGTCGGTCACTGTAGAATCCACCACCAGTACGGTCGCCTGTCGGGAAGTATTTAGCATTATATGATCCAGACAATTGTGGATCCTAGTTGGATACGTATGCCCAGGTAAAAGTCCTAATTCAGCAGTTAGAAATAGAAATTGATTGGATAGAAATGTATCCGTGCAGTGTATCGATGGGGATCTATAGACAGCCAGTATAACGATATCCGGTTGTATTTTTAAGAGAAGAAAGTTAGCCCCTATAGGGTCCGGTCTTTCCACTGAACATTTGATGTGTTCTTTTACGTATATTACTATTCCATCGTTCTGGTTACGCTGAGTTTCAGAGGAGTATGTAACGTATTAATTAAAAAGTTATGATGCAACTTTAATTTGTTCCGGCCACGGCGCGCAGATGAGTTATTTAAAGACCGATTAACCGAGTTTCCTGTAGTTGTGGTAACTGAATCTTATATAAATAATTAGATATATACTTCAATTATATACTTGTGAAATATCAGACTTGTACCCTAATTATTTAACGAGATAATCGAAAAACAATAATTATGCGTGGTAACCCGACCAAATCTAGAATGTTATAAAAAAGCGGCCGTACAAAACATTTTACCAATCTTCTTAAATTTTTAGCATAATTGTCCTTAAAAGTTGGTACAGTCACGAATGCAACTAGTTTGATTGAAAAATTAAACCTACCATAGTAAATGTTTAAATAAATTTTAAATTGCTCAAAGTAAGTGTCCACTATGTCATTCTTCATATATCTACCTACCTACGTTTAACCATTCTGTCGATAAGGTAGGTGGGTACCTACTTACTATTTACAAGGTACAAATTGCGCCTAATTCGTTTTAAGTTCATTTTGTATTATGTGTTTAGGTAAAAGAATGTATTACTTATTATATTTTAATATGACATAATAACGATACATGGTATAATAAGATATAGGTAAATAAATAAGATATAGTTTAAATCAAAGAGAAGGCCTTTGCCCAGTAGTGGGACACTGTAAAAGGCTGAATAACAAAAAAAAAGTACCTGTTGTAAGTAGTAGAATCATCTTGACAATATTAAATAATTGATCTGTGATTTGTATGCAATAAGACTTAGCTTGTACTGTGTCAAAAAGTACGTATTCTAAAAAGTTGACTGCATTGATATGTCATTTATTCTTACTATGGTAGGTTTTTTTTATTTGTATACAATAAAACTTAATTTAAAAATACGGCTATCTTTACGTAATACATTTGTGAGTTTTTAAAATCAGCGTAGAAAAAACATTAGAACCTACCTACCTATTGTGTAATATGTTAGTACTTACTGCACTGTGATGTTTTTAAATATTACTATTGTTTAGCTGTGATTTTACAATAAAACTTAATTTTAAATATGGCTGTTACTATTTTACTTTATCTTATTCGGAACGCTAAGCACAACACGACACAATACAACATTGGCTGAAAGGATGGTCATAACCTCGAGCTGCTGATGAGCACTGGCAAGGTCAAAGGCAAGAGGTCGAGGGGCCGCAGGCCGATCAGATGTTCTGACCATAAACGTGCAACGCTGAACACCAAGCTGTACGATGCACTCCACGTCGCCAAGGACAGACACAGATGGAGAATCATCGTCAGAGAAAAGTTGCTATCCTGTGACGGGAATCACGAATCTCAGAAATGAGGAACACGACGCGAAGAGGAGGAAGCACAATACAGTGAAAATAGTGAAGGTGTTCATCAGTCCTTAATTTAAATTTCAGATAAACAAGCGACGTTGCATATATTAAAACATATCTGTGATTATTTTTGAAGTTCATTTATATACTTACTTACCATAATTATTGATATCTGCATAAAATCATCATCATCTACATATGTAGGTGCTCCATATTTTTACTACCCTACGCATAATTATTTTTGAAATCAATATTCTATCTGTAGAAACAAAAATATATAATTATAGCTATGTATTACTTTAGCACTTGTGTACCCTCCTATACCAAAACGTATTATTTTCACGTATCATCCCGTATGTTTTAGAAGGTTGGTGTAATGTATAGCGCGTCCGCTTTTTTAAAACATTCTAGATTTGGTCTGGTTACCACGCATAAGTATTGTTTTTCGATTATCTCGTTAATTTATTAGTGTACAAGTCTGATATTTCACAAGTATATAATTGAAGTATATATCTAATTATTGATATAAGATTCAGTTACCACAACTACAGGAAACTCGGTTAATCGGTCTTTATATAACTCATCTACGCGCCGTGGCCGGAACAAATTGAAGTTTCATCATAACTTTTTAATTAATTATAGGATACTAATGAAACTTCTGTACCATTTATAGGCAGTAATTACCTATATAATACCATTTCAAGTTAGTCTTTGGACCGCTCATTGGAAGTGCTAGGACCTATTAAAGCATTATTTCTATTTACTAAAATAACTTCAAAACGGTGCATTATTGTGGATTATTTTATTGCGTAACAAATTATAACTAATTAGCCAGATGTCATGTACAAAAATTATAATCATCCGTTAAGTCAATTTCGAAATGCAGCAATCGTGCAAACGTTACCACAGCAGGGTTTTTATATATCTTCGCAACCATAGCAAATACAAATACAAATTAAGTTGTACCATTTATTTCAAATTGATATCTAATTATTTAGATAAAATTTATTTCAACATTCCCGTTAGAAATCAAAAGATCTGGCTGCGGTATCGTTACTCCAGCCGGAACAGTTTTTATCAAATAATTAAAAAACCATCAGCTTACCAAATTTAAAAATCTGCTTACCAATTACAGAAGCTGTATATCTAATTATCTAGTACACTTCGATGACGATTTTCGACATTATCTGGTTGGAGTAATGCACTCAGTGAGATATATTCTCTCATAGACTTTTTTGTAGTAAATAAGAGTACTTTACTCATATAGTACATATTTTTTATGTATCATCAAGTTTGCTCAGCGCACGCCAAATAATGAATTTTATAGGCAAAAAATGTGTTCGTAGTCGCAGCGGAAAAAGGTCGTATTTCTTCATTTCAGTTTAGCAGATAATTAGTGTATGACGTCGTGTAATTGTGTATGGTAGTACAAATTTGTGTATCCAATCATTGGGGAGGTATTCAATAAAAACTGTTTCCGCTGGAACTACGTCTTCCCAGCGAAATTTTTTTTTCCTATGGACGTATAAGAAAAAAAATGCAATCAATAATTAGTGTATAATGAGAGGTAAATGTGTATGTTTAAATGAAATTTGTGTGACATAAAACTGCGGAAATAATCAAGTTTTCGCTGCGCTGACGTTTGGCTATTTAATGAAAATCATATAAAACGGTTTAGTGCAGAGTTGTATTTTTTTACGAACGTTACTTTTAATTTGTGTGAAACGTTTGTAAAAACAGAATGAAAAGAAAAACAAACCACTCAGAATATATACACGTAAAAGTAAAATAAGGTTATTAGGTCCAATTTCTTAAAATAGGAACTCTAGAGCCTAACTTATTACGTTTATTTGTATCTTGTAGGGGTCTACAATGCCTTGCTAAGTTTCATTCAAGTGGTCTTAGTAATTAATGAGCAATGACATAATTTACTACGACTGGACCACTATATCTATGACATCCGATTGTAGGACTTTTTTATGGAAAAGCTAAATAAAACATATTCTGGTAATAAGTGTATTAATGCAACTATTCACATGTAAAATTTCAGCTAATTACCTACACTAAATAATTAAAGAGTTATAATAAAAATACCAGAACAACCGCAATTCCTACAAAAAAGCGGCCGTGCAGTATATAGAGCTAACGTTCTAAAATGTCCAGTATAACATCGTTATTGTGTTTAATAGTTTCGTTCAAGTACGTACACAATAGTTTAGAGCAGATAATAATACAACTGCATTAACTTTGTATTCTTAAATGTATTTATTAGTTAATGACTAATTAAAATGAAAAAAAAACTATATTATTAATAATAATATATTAAGTAATAATAACAGAGATACAATCCGCAGGCCAGTTTTGTGCCAAGCTGGTGGGCACAGACCTAATCTCCTGGG
Source organism: Orthosia gothica (assembly GCA_949775005.1). Taxonomy (NCBI): domain Eukaryota; kingdom Metazoa; phylum Arthropoda; class Insecta; order Lepidoptera; family Noctuidae; genus Orthosia; species Orthosia gothica. Next base: position 152,013 of record CATKRY010000220.1, read on the forward strand.
TGAAGTCTTGTCCCTCATCTCCAGCTTGCCTTTATTGGAATAAATAAATAAATAACACTGCCGGGAACAGAGCTCCCACCTCTCGCTTGCATCAATTGGCTTGAGTGGAGATTCGCAAGAGCAAACGTACTCGGTGGAAGGAAGTATGATCTTACTGGAGTACTAGATGATGCTGGTAGGTAAAAAATATATTGCCTACTGAAGCCCATATAGTCATAAGTAAATCTTAGGTTTTACAAGTAAATAAATTTTCTGAAGTTGATTGTGAGTAATAAATAAAATAGAAAAGGAAGCGCGCGCGCAGGAAACACCTGCCTTCTTTAAGTTATTCCCTATTATACCGTTAAGTTTTTAAATTCGACATTTGAAATGACTACTGGTGTTAGTTTTTTTTCTAATTACTATTAGTATTTCTATTTCATCAAATTGAACCGTGTAACATCAAAATATTTGTACGCTGGCGATGGAAGCAGCAGAATATTAAGGACATAATAATTACCTACAGTAATAACTTTTTGAAATATACTGACAAATAAATGCATTTGTTAATACAGATGCAATTATTATTGTAATAATTTCAAAAAACGAAGAAACAAAACACCGACTTCCAAAATTGAAGTTATTTTTCATTTTGTCGTGTTTTTATTTGGAAGTCGGTTGTATTTTTTTTTGTAATAACAGTTTTTATTTTTCACTTTTTTTGGTACATAATGAGCAAGTTCTATAATATGGTACCCACAATGCCCAAAGGTATGCCAGAATAAATTTCCTGAATAAACTTACAAAACATAAGACTTGAACGTAATCGGTAAAATGAGAGTATGTGAGAGTGAACTGTACATCACATTCACATATGCGTACAGCTAGAGCGTACTGGCGTGATGATATGTTATAAAATGTCGTAAACAATAAACAGACATGCAATTGCAGCAATCTCGAGAGATTTGCCGTTCTTTATTGAAGAGTCTTTTTATATATCTACGAAGTTCTTTATCAGATGTTCACCAAATTTAAATGTGACCAATCCGGGAACATACTCTTTCAAACAATAAATCATTTTCAATATCGGTCCACAATTGACTGAGAAATCGGTATATACCTACCTACATACTGCTAAAAACATAGAACCTCCTCCTTTTTGGACAGTCGGTTAAAAACATAACATAATAACAATATATATCAAGAAAATGATTAGTTTATTTTTTTATTTGATTAGGATTGGAGGTCTAAAGATATACATAAAAACACAATTAATCATCATTAACAAGTAATAGTCAAGAGTATCGACTAAATAACAATTAAAATATAAACTCTTATTAGAAGGTAATAGTAATACATAAAAAATAGTATATTAGTTACTTGTTCAAGAATTGTGTGCCCACCTGTACCAATCCAAAAATGGTACAACACTGGAAATTTTATTATA